>JAVHLU010001124.1:0-37002 GCA_036785755.1 Colletotrichum ledebouriae | reverse complement strand
GGATCCTTAAGGAGCGAATTTTAGAAGGAGTTAATATTAAAAATAGGGTACTTATCCTTATATCTAGGGATATAACCTAGAGGGTATTTATAGTAATAAGCAGGTTAAGTAACTAGGTTAATATACTAGGGATCGTCTTCCTATTACTCTTAGTTATCCTTATTATTAGTACTAATAACTAAGTCTTCTTTATATAAGTCTAAATCCTCGCTAGCCTTAATATACTAGATATAGTCGAAGTCGCTCTTATCTAATAAAGTATATACTTCCTCTTCTACTTACTCGCGACTAGTACCCTTAGTTATATAGGCTAAAGGGTAACTAGGCAGTTAAGGACGCTAAATATATTAACTAGGCTATTTATATTAGTATTCAGGCCTTTGTTATTAGTTAAACCGAATTTCCTTATAAGTAGATAATAAGGGTTTAGTAGCTATATTAGTAGCTTGCTTTATAGGCCTTAATAGTAATAAGCTAGATATAGTCTCTTTTAGGTTCGTATAGTATAGGTAATAAGTAGCTATAGTATAGCCTACCTTTAAGGTCTCTTTTAGTAATAGTCGCATCGTAGAGGTTCTTATATAGGTCGCCTTAATAGATAGTTAGACTAATACTCGCTAGGATCCTTTAGTAACTATTTAATACTAGCTAGGGACTATTTTCTATAAGCTTATAATAAACTTATTTTAGTTTATATTACTAGTTAGCTAAGGAATACTAATAACTAGTTCTATATCTATCTTATTATAAGTAATAGTTAATACTTTAGATTTGCTCTCTTTAGTATCCTTATATAGTTAAGTAACCTTAGTTATCTAGTATTAAATATTATATTAATTATATATATTATATAGAGTATACCTCTCCTTAGTTAAATATACTTTAGTAATTTCATATAGTAAATAAAAGTATTTAAGTAATAACTCTTTCTAATAGTCTAGTCTATAGTTAGGGTCCTTAAGTTCCGCCTTCTTATTAAGTATTAGATTAATATAATATTAGTCTAAGGTATACCTTAGTAAGGTTTAATATAGGTTAAGGGTAGCTATAGCTAGGTTCCTATTATCTAACTAAATATAGCTATTAATTATATTAATAAAATAATATATATTTTAGTAAATAGTCCTTAAACTACTATTAATATATATATCTTTAACTTTATTATTATATAGAAGCGGATTAAATAACCTAATTATATTAATCTTAAATCGAGGAGTACTATACCTAGGTTTTATAGCTAACGTTCTAGCTATTACCTATACTACCCCTTCTTTATCTATAGAGAGAAAGAATATAAGAAAGTTATAGCTAACTAAGAACTTATTAAAGTTAGATAATAGTTTAATAATATCTCTTAGCCTAGCTAGTAGTTAAGGGTATTAATCGCCTTAGCTATTACTATTACTATAGCTAGGGCTACCTCTTTTACTATTTTAGCCCTTAGGGTTACTATTATTACCTCTATTACTAGGATCTCTAGGTAATATAAGTAATAGTAGTAGTAGAGGAGCGTCCTCTATATATTTAATATCCTAATTATATCTTTTATCTTTATTAAGGTTTAATAGACTAGCTTCTAGTTCTTAGGCGCCTATCTTATTATATTACTTACCCTAGCTATAAGTACTAGAGTAACTCTATAAGTCGCTTAGCTTAAGTATAGGAGGGCTACTTATTCCTTTTCCTTAGGTTAAGAATAAAGTACTTAATATATCTTTACTTTCTTTAAATAATATATAAAAAGTATTTAAGCTTAGCTCTAATATTAATATAATAGTTATATCCTTTAATATAGGTTTAAGAAGTAAGAGTTATAAACTATTTATAAAACTTTATTTAAACTTATAATATTCCTCTAGAGTTAATAAGAGTATTAAGAAAGCTTTAGGGATTTTTATTATATTAAGTTTAGATATAGGTTTTAAGATATCTAGCTTATCTATAGCTTTAGCTCTTAGGGTCTTATAGCTTTAGCTCTTAGGGTCTTATAGCCTCCCCTCTCTTTATCCTCTTTAAAAGGGAGTATTAGATCTAGAGTCTAGCCCTATTTAGTCTCTATCTTAATATATTAATTATAATAAGGGAGATTAAAGTAATACTACTACCTAATAGTATTAGTAAATATTTATAATTATCTATACCTATAGGACCTTACTTTAAATATATTAAGTAGTCTTATACGCTTCCCTATATAATATTAACTTTTAAATATATCTATAGTAAGTTACTAAACGCTATTTAAAGTTCTTATAAGTAATACTTATAATACTTATTTTTATTACTAACTTAAGAAGGGTATACTTAGTCTAGGTAAGTAATATATAGAACTTATCTAGGTATTACTTAAGTACTACTACGAAGTTTATAATAGTTAAATAGTTAATAGGTTCTAGAAGGTTAGACTTAAGACCTTCTTTAACCTTATAATTAGAAAGTAGCTTATAGGGTATTATTATTAGAGGTTTATTATCTCTTTAGGACGTTCCTTAGTTAAGGAAATCTTTAAGGTTTAATATCTCTTAGGGATATCTCCTAGTTAAGGGAAATAGTAAAAGGTTAATATCTCTTATTAATATTTCCTAGTTAAGGCAAAGGGGGGGTTTAGAGGCTTTTAATAATATATAATACCTATAGGTATTAACTACTATAATATTACTTCGTATAAACTTAATAGGGTTAGCTATTTATATAGTTAAGTACCTTCCTTAATTACGAGGGACGTCCTTAGTTATAAGGGGATATAGCTAACTATTAAGGTCGTGCTACTAATTAATATAGTCTATATAATAAGTAAAAATTATAGGTAAAAAATCTATAAATTTTAGAAGGTTTTTTCCTTAAAGGTAATAAGCCCTTTTATAAGGGTTAACGCGTTTAGGTATATTTAACGCGTTAAACGCGTTAGACGCCCTTGAGCGGGATAACCGCGCTAAGCGCGTTTGGTATTATTAATACTCTAGTTCTAGCATTCTATTTAGCTATTAGTTTAGGGATAAAAAGTAGGACTAATCTTCCTCTTAATAACTAGTAGGTAATATACTTTAGACTAGAAGTTACTTATAAATAGTAATCCCTAATTAAATATAATAGCTTCTAGGAGCCTAAATATAAAGAAGATATATTTAGTTAGTAGTATAGCTAACCTATTAGTAGTAAGTAACTCCCTAGTAGGGATATATAGGGAGTATGTTATGAACTAGTTAATAATAATAAGAATATTATTATATAGCTTATTTAGTATTATTAGAGATAGTAGTAGTTTTATAATAAAGTTAATTAATATTTATTAGAAGAGCTAGCTAGGTACTAGTAGGGGTGCGAGTTTATTATATAGGAGGTAATATCTTAGTTTTATATATTAATATATTATATATATCTTAATATATACCTTTATATTACCCTTCTATATATTCTAGAAGAACGACTTTCTAATCCTCTTTAGTATCTTGATAACCCCTTAGGAACCTCTAGATAGTTTATTATAAAAAGCTCTAAAGACTTTATTTTTAAGTAAGTAGTTATTAGGGATATATAAGCCCTCCTAGTATCTTAGGGTACTAGTATTATCTAATAACTACCTTATACCTCGTTATTCCTACTCCTTATTAATATAAAAGGGGTCCTTTTATTAAGCCTCCTTAACCTATTCCTAAAGCGAGGGTATAAGCTATTCTAGCGAGGTATTTAGTAGTTAGGTACCTCGTTATTATTTAATACCTACCTTCTAGATAGTAGTCTTATTAAAGCGTTATAAGAAGTCTTATAAGAGCGAGTCCCTAGCTTTATTAATTTCTATATCCTCTAGGGTATAATTAAGCCTTTATAATAAGCTATTAGATAGGTTATAGTAACCTAGTTAGTATTTAATTTTAAAGTTAAATATTAATAGGTCTTATAATAGCTAAGCCTAGTAGCTACTAAGTATCTTCTTATTAGCGAGGTATTAGTAACCTAGGCAGTTAGTAATAAATTAGATATAATACTAGGAGTAAAGCAAGTAGTGCTACTACCTTACTACTACCTCTCTAATAGCTAATAATTCTACCTCTAGTATATTATATTATAATCATACGCCCTTAAGCGTCTAAGATATAAATACTACTAATCTCTATATATCCCCCTCTAACTAGCTTAGTATTACCCTTATTATAAAGTCTAATATATTAGTTTTAACTCGAATTAGGAGTATAGGATTAAAGTAGCGTAGTATAAGTATTTCTATAAATAAAGCGCGGAGATAATAGAAAGTAACTAATACCTCCCTAGTACTAGCTATCCCTTAGCTATATTAGTAAGTTAGTTAGTAAGTAAGCTATAAATCTTAGAGTAGTTCTTAATAAATCTCCTATAGAACCCTATAAATCCTAGAAATTACTAAATATCTTATATTATAATAAGTACTAGTTACTTAGCTATTATCTAGACTTTTTTATATTTTATAGTAACTTTATTTACTAAGACTATAAACCTAAGGAATTTAATCTCCTTATAAAATTTATACTTATTAGGGTTTATATAGAGGCTATTAGCTTCTAACTAGGTAAGTACCTATCTTATAGCCTCTATATAGGAGTCTATATCGTTAGCAAAAATTAAGATATTATCTAAATATATAATATAAATAATATTAACTAGGCTTAGAAGTAACTTATTAATAAATATTTAGAAAGTAGCGGGTATATTAATAAGCCTAAATAGTATAATATAATATTTATAGTAATTATATTATATATAGAATACTATCTTTTATTTATCTACCTCCTAGATCCTTACTTAGTAGTATATATCCTTAAGGTTAAGCTTAGTAAAGTACTTAGCTCTAGAGAGCTAGTTAAGGATCTTATTAATTAAAAGGAGGGGGGTATAGTTCTTAGTAGTTACTTAGTTAAGCCCTTAGTAATCTATATATAACTTTAACTTACCTCCTTTCTTTAGGATAAATAGGATTAGCACCCTTACTAAGCTTACTAATAGGTAAATCTATCCCTTCTATAGGGCTTTATAGATATAATCCCTTAACTCTTCTAACTCCTTTTTAGCTAGTAGGTAAATAAGCTTAAATAGGGGCTTAGTTCTAGGCTCTAGGTTAATAGGGTAGCTCCTAGTAGTTTTAAACTCTAGTATAGTTCCTATTAGGTTAATATTAAATACCTTCTTAAAGTCCTAGTATTCTAGTAGGATATTTATTTTAATCCTCTTAATATCCTTAGGGTCTTAGGTACTCTCTTAGTAGTTAATAGTTAATATATAGTTAATTTATAATACCCTTATAAATACTACTCTCACTTCGTTCTTAACGCGCCTAAGTTCTTTTATAGTTATAATAAAGCGGATACTCTTCTTATATAAGGGAAAGGTCTAGCCTAACTCTCTTTAATTAAGATTAGAGTACTCTACTATATACTAAGGGATCCCTAGGATAGTATTATAACTATTACTATTATCAATCCTAAAATTATATAAAGCTATCCGCTAGATATCTATATTATTAGTTATTTAAGTTATTAACTTCTATATACTATAGTTAGATCCCTTAGATACCTATATTCCTCTTATAGGTTCTAACTTATTAGCCTCTAGTTAGGTATTAGTTATAATCCTCGAGTTTATAATATTCTTATTAGCTTTATAATTAATAAGTATAGTACTAGTCTTCTAGCTACTTATAACTTAGACCTATCTTATCGCTTTAATATAATATAGCTAGTTACTACCCTATTAAACCGCACGCGTTACTACCTAGTCCTCCTCTAGTTATTTACTAGGGTAGGGTTTCCCTTTATAGTAGGGGTAGCTATACTTCTTATGGTATAGGTACCTTAGCGTAATATAGCCTTTCCTCTTATAACTATAATAAATAATTTCCTTCCTAGTATCCTATAGTATATCCTTAGTATCCTCTTAGTAGTTATTAGTATTACTATAATCCCTATAGGTCTATCCCTTTAGAGCCTCGGTTTACCCCTCCTAGTTAAGGGTTTAGCCCTCTAGTTATTATCCCTTATTATTAGCCCCCTAGTCCCTTACTAGTGCGTTATATATCTATATATTAACTATAAGTTTAGTATTTCTAGCCCTAGTATTAAGGTTAAGCTACTACTTTAGTAACCTATTTATTATAATATAGTACTAGAGCTTAGGGTCTAGCCTAGCTCCTATATTAGCTACCTAGATCTCCTCTAGTTATTAGTAAGGGCTCTCTACCTTAATCCCCTTATAATAGTTAATAAAGCTCTAGTATAACTATCCTAGTTATTAGTAGGCTTATTTAAGCTAGGTTTATATACTAAGGGTCCTAGACCCTATATTAGCTATATTATTAGCTAACTAGTCCTTTATTACTACCTAAGTAATATCCTTCGCTTTATTAGTATAATTAATAGAGAGGTATAAGGTTTATTACTTTACTACTAGCCCCTCTTAGTACCTAGTAGTAAATAGTACTTTTTTAAGGTCTAATATAATCTTATTTATTTTAAATTATATATCGAGTTTAAATATAAATTAATTAAAGTCGGTCTAGGTGCCCCCTTTATACTTAAGTATTAGAAGATACTTCCCCTAGAGCTCTAATTAGTAGTTCTTTAATTTATTACTAATAACTACTTAATAAGTAGTAGGGTTACTTACTAGGGTTAATAGTTAGCTAACCCTTAAGGCCTTAAGATATTCCTATTTATACTTTAGCTACTCCTTCTATTCTTCCTCCTTAATAAGCTAATCTAATTTAGCTTCTATTAATTAGCTACCTAGTCCCCTACTAGTACCCTTATTATTATTCTATTTAATAAGTATCTTATCCTAGGTTTAGCTATTTAGTTACTCCTAGCTAGTAGGGGATCCTAATAATAATATTATATTTATCTCCCTAGTAAACCTATAGGTAGGTATTATATTATTATATATTATATTACTCTAATAGTTTATATCCCTATTGATATAAGTAAGAGAGAAGAACGTGTTATAAACTAGTATAATATAGAGTAATAGAGTTAGTATAATCAGGTATAGCTAAGGTTAAATATTCTTCTCTAGCCCTCTAGTCTTACTAAGTAGGGGCTTAGGGGGCTTATCTAGTAGTTACCTAGTACCTCCCTATATCTCCTAACTCCTACGGACTTCCCTACTTAGCCCGCTAAGCCCTTTTCCCTGTAATATTATCCTGGCTCGTGACAGTAATGCAGACACCTAATGTGACCTGTTAGTAGATTTAATCTCTGAGATGACAATTTCCAGCCTATTCGTTCAACGCTGTATTAAGTGCAAAAGGTGCCAGCCAATTTGAAGGTGAAAGTATTAGTGAAATGGTTTTCTGAAATTCCCGGAGTGGACGGGTCCTTTCTTGGGTACGTATTTGAAGTTCTGACGCATTGGGCGTAGTTTCGAGTTATAACGTCCCATTGAGCAACCTGGCAGCCCGCCGTCGGGTTGCCGCCCTGTTCAACTCATCCTCTCAAAGTGTTGTGCATTTCGAGTCATGGCTACCTCATCTCATCATCTGGAATGATTCTTTCCTGGCAGTAGGTAATGGGGCTTGGACTAGCGCCATTAATTACCCTGATATGGCATGGTGTATAAGGAGAGCCGAGGAAAACTCCTTGTAAAAGCTGGATCCATGTAGAGTTGAGTTTCAATTGCCGTGGGAATAACTTTCGCCGACAGGGTCTGCGATAATGAGCACAAAGACAGGGCATAATTCGTCAATAAGAAAAGAACTCAGCTACAAAAAGAGGATGCAAATATCAAATTATTCGTAACATGACCGGCCGCAAAATCGGTTCAGGGAACCTAACATGTACGTCAATGGGCATCGTGCAACGCACATGTCCATTATCTACTAAAAGCGAATAATCGATACCTGTTATTCAAGACCCGCGTCGTTGTCATACTACGCTGGGGTATCAACTGGTGGTCGTCAGGGCTTGGCAGAAGTCTTCAACGGCGTTCTTATTGGCCGCCCAGTCATTTGGCACACACGTCTTCAAGGTGACCTACCAGCGCATAGGTACGTGAAGTAGTCTGGGTAACAATGTGTCACCAGCTTGGCAGAGCAAGTCAATAAATGTGAAACAATCACAGACGCGTTCTCTACCGATTTGACAGCACTCCAAGCCAACGGAGGGAAGCTGTTGTATACCACGGTTGGCAAGATTCAGCTGTCGATTCTGAGATATCTACTTTATGCTATGGCAATGCCTTTGCGGATTTTGTAGAGCTAGGAAACTCGAAAGTCAAGCCAGTATCGGACTTTTACAGGCTCTTTATGGCTCCAGTACACGGACACTGCATGGTAGGAGATGGGGCATGGGTCGTGGGGGGAGCTGGAGTTTCTTCCTCCACTTCAAAACCACACTTTACATTCCGCACTATTGGCCCTCATCGACTGGAGAGGATTTCAGTAGCCACCAGAATCTCTTGTTGGCGCGAAGTACAGCTAAAGGACTGTGAACGGAGATATACCGGTTGACTTAACCGCCAGCACCTCCAGGCCAGCCTATCGATGGCCACTGGTCGCTAGATTTCGAGGCGGCGATGTCAACTATGCCGCAAACTGGGTCTGCTGAAGTCACGATTCGGAACACTGGAGCTTGCGAAAGCTTCGAGTCACTCATTTCTTTGGTTGCGATTTGAATGAGCAGATTTCCGTTGCTCTCCAGCAATCAAGCACCAGCCTGGTTTATCGTCTCTGCGAAGTTTATGAGAGACTTGACACGTGGAAAGCTACCCTTACATACATAAGTGCCTGAGATTGAAGTTTCGCCCTATTTTCCCGATCCCAGACTCAAATTTTCAATGATGGCGCACATACATATAGTTACTGGCCATTCAGAAGGGAAGGCTATGTACGAGTGGGCCAACTTTGTTACTGCTTATCATTATCAATTCTGTCAGCAGACCGAAGAAATTCTACAGTTATTATCATGCAACCCTGTGTAACACGCCGATGTCGGTGTCCTGAAACCGAGTTTCACTCGATGGTGTTAGTGTTGTCGGAATGGTCACCCGACTTCAAGAGACCCCTCCGATCCGACATGTCGGAACCGTGCCCCGACTAACGCCAGCTCGGGCTACCCCCCATTCCTTGCCTCCGAACCTGCAGTAGTGATCATGGTTATCTCATGAAACCCGGTTCCAGAAGCCCGATAGTGTCTCTTCTCCAGATTTTGGGTCGCGCGGGATCCAATCACTGCAAATGAAGTCTTTATTTTCCATCTCGAAGTCACCGCTACTGTATCCACTTGTGGAGCTTGAGATTTGGATGAACGCAACGCGGCCATAACGCGCAATGGAGCAGAGCCTCATGGACACTGACAATTTCTGTCTCTGGGGTCTGGCACAGATCCGGATTCCGGCCGGTGGTGGGGGTGGTGGCTCGGCGAAGGTGCTCGACGATACCAAGTCATGCCGCCACAGTGACACATCAAGGTTTATGCCGCCCTTAGCCGTCCGCAACTATATCTAACCCTTTCTTTATCCCCCTCCACATCGTCACTGGTGTTTCTCTTCATCCAAACTCTTCAACTTCACGATGCCTGCCAAACTCGTGGTTTGCGGCCAGGGGCCCGGGCCTCTTTGCAGGTCAATCCTACTGCAAGGACCAGTGAGGCGTGTACACACTACGGCGGCGAACCGTGTAAGCACCGCCGTACCGAAGTCCCAAAACATTATATCACGGACGACGACGACAAGCAAGTCGGCTTTATCAAGACTACCAACACCAACACTTCTCAGATCACTCTTCCTCACACAGTTTACATCTTCACCGCTATTAATGAGGCTATCACTGCCCGTCCTCGGCTTTATCACAAGAACCAAATCACCACTATTCAACCCCGATAGGAACCCTATACTCAACAAACTCCTGCGGTGGACGATATACGACCACTTTTGCGCAGGCACGAATGTTTCAGAAGTCCGAAAGGCAGTCGCCAACGTTAAGAAGATGGGTTACCAGGGTGTTATCCTCAACTACGCTAGGGAAATCGTTCTTGATACGAAGAAGGCACAGGCTGGGTCAAAGGATGGGGACTACGCACCGGCATTCTACCACATGGTTCAGGAATGGAAGAAAGGCAACCTCGACACGCTCCAGATGATGGAGCCTGGTGACTTCATTGCCGTGAAGTAAGCGTCCCATACAAGCGCAGCCGCCTATCTGCGGACTTTCCAGGATCGACAACTAACTTAGTTCCCAGGGTTACTGGTGCTGGTCCCATCGCTGTGGACGGCATGAGAGCCTGCGGACCCATGCCTGAGGTTCTCCGTGAAGCTCTCGACGAGATCTGCGACGCCGGAAAGCAAAAGGGCGCTCGTGTTTGGATTGACGCAGAGCAGCAAGCCCTTCAACCGACACTGGATGAGTGGACCATTGATCTCATGAGAAGGCATAACCGCGAAGCACGTCCCTTGGTTTTCAACACTATCCAGGCTTATCTCAAGGGCTCTACCGCCAACACCGAACGTCACATTGCCCTGGCCGCCAAGGAGGGCTGGAGCCTCGGCATCAAGCTGGTCCGCGGTGCTTACATCGAGCACGAGGTCCGCTCCCTGATCCACGACACCATTGAAGACACCCACAACTGCTTCGATGACATCGCCGACATGTTCATTAGCCAAAGACTCCCGAAGGAGGCCGAGGGTCTTCAGTTCCCTGCCAGTGCTCTTTTCCTCGCCACACACAACGCCAACAGCTCGAACAAGGCCATTCTCTCTCATCGTCGCAGACTCCTTGAGGGACAGTCGACGACGACTTTGGAGTGTGGTCAGCTGATGGGATTGGCGGATGAGCTGAGCTGCCAACTGCTGGACAACTACGACACTTGCGTGACGGACTCTGGCTTGAAGAGAGACGATATCCCTAGGCCTTTCAAGTACATCCCGTGGGGATCCGTTGCGGAGTGCATGGGATATTTGCATCGCCGGGCTATTGAGAACAAGGGAGCTGTCGAGAGAACACGGCACGAAGCCGTTATTTTGAAGAGTGAGCTCCGCCGCAGAGTGTTTGGCTGAGAGAGTGCTTCAAGCGATGCATCATGATTAGATTATATCCGTAGATAATGACAAGCGATTGATGACTTTTTCAAATTTTCCTCTCCGGAGAAACAAGAGATTTGACTGTGCTCTACTTTACTCACATCACAGTTTTGCCTGGGTTTCCCCAATTGAAAATACTAGTTTCTGTCTCCGAAGAATCAGAACGTAAGTGAGGGCCAGAAATATTCCATGAGAAGACGTCGTAAGTATCGTTATCTAATAGTTCGTCCGGTCCTGATCAACTCTACAAATACTACATGAGACGTCCCCCTTGTTCTCTCAGTTTTCGAGACTCCCAGTTGCGATCTCGCTGACAAGCCGACAATGAGTGTTGACGCGAAGATCCCATCACGACTCAAAGAAAAAGAAAGAATGGAAGACAGCGACGGGCTCTGGTTACTATTACTTGACATAGAATACAGCAAACCAACAAGTCGAAGTGATAGTGCTGAAACGAGAATCTGATGGTTATTCACTATTGGTCGGTCCGAAGCGTACGTGCAGGGATCCGTCATCTCGCTTGTTACAATCTGCTATCTGTCTGTCGCCTGTGAGATCTTGGGGTATAAGTCCAGCGGCTGCGTTACTATGATTGGGACATCAGACTGGCCGCTCTCTGCAATCTCACTGGACAGCATATTGCGCAGTCGATGCTCCCAAGGATGCCGTGAGGATTGATCTAGTCAGGTGGCTTTGTTGCACTGAGCTCGAGAGCGCCGCCATGCCGCCCGGTGTCGCCGCGGTCTTGATAACAAGGATGGTCATGATTGGGTCAAAGGTATGTCGGGACGCTGTTCCGACGCTCACTTCCCAGCTGCGCTCGGATGTTTGGGATGTCGGGTGCTGCGTCCGACATTTTGCCAATCGACTAGCCTATATCGAGCGGTTGCCGAGTAATCGAAATATCGTCTTCCGAGTAATCCTTTCGTATTCGTTCGAGATCGTGGATAGCTTCCATTAAACCGCCGTTCTCGGCTTTTCCTTATCGTTTCAGTGTTTCCAATTGGAAAACGCCTCCATGTCCTGTCAATTCCGTCGTGAGGACCCCAAGTATTCTCAATCATTCATGAGCTGCTAGCTCAATTACTGGCATCAAGACTTATCGACGCAAATCCATCGGAATCAATTTGAGTTTTCCCACCAAGATCGGACCTTTGCCAATCTTGGCCCACTTCTCTCCATTACGCCCTGTCTTCCCCGCGGCCATGCTTGTGAGAGGCGACGATCTTCCATTTCACGGCCAATGACCAGCTGCCCCTCATATATCCCCAGGTTCCGGGTGCTTGGTTCCAAAGCCGCCTCTTGCGTTGACATGACACAGATGTCTATCCCACATGACTCTGTATGTGTCAGTCAATTGTAACCATCTTCAGACGCCCTCTCCGATGCAAGGAGAAAGAGAGAGAATGTGGGGGGGTAACAAGCATCTTATTGATAACGACCCCGGAGCAAATGTCCCCCTCGGCTATCTACGGGCGGCGTCAGCTACCCCAGCCAAGCGCTGATAAGCCATGCGCTAAACCTGCTTGGCCTTTTCCCCAAACTTGCCAGTGAGGACGGCGTAAATAAAGAGAGGGCGCTGCCTCAATCGTGAGCGTTGTCGGAAGCTGGGTCCGACGTCTTCAACGCGACCGACAACCGCTCTCGCAACAGCCTTCCTCAACGCTGACAAGACCCCGGAAACAATTCAAGATGGCGCAATTAAGCCACGGACAATACAAAGTGACGAAAAAATGTCAAAAAGCGTGCGTGCGAGGTGGCCCCCGAGAACGGAATGGAGTCACATGACTAATTTTTTCTTTTCCCGCCAAAAGTTGCGAAAGATGTCGAGTGATGAAGGTCAAGTGTTCGGGCTCCCAGCCGTGTACACGATGCGATCGCAAGAAGCACCGTTGCATGTTCGCGGTTGAGGATAAGAGGATATCGGTTCCGGAGAGGTGAGTTGTCCAGTTGTCGGTGAGAGAGAGAGAGACGCGATGCGCTCCGGGCATGCTGCTGACCCACTCAAGTTATCTCCGTGAGCTTCAGAACCGGAACAGCGAACAGGGCTCGGACCGGTCTGTGAGAGGGGCGAGCAGAGGGGGTGATGTCGACGATGTTCCGTCTCGGTATAGCGAGCCGTTTGGGACACCGCATCACAACCCATTGCCTCGACAGGAGGAAGCCCCGGGACAGTTGGAAACCCCAAGTCACGGTAAGTTTGAGTTGTCTCTCCGGGTATGTCGTGTAATGCGATCCACCCTTCGACGATTTATGACTGACGACTTTCGACAGACAGTCCTCAACTCGGCGGAGCCCCGCCATCTGAGCCCGAGTCTGAGCCGGAGGAGGATCATGATGAAGTCCCTCCGCATCACGGAGACTTCGGGCCCGGGTTTCGACAGAACCCGTTGGTCGATAATGATTATACGTTTGCCAAAGCTGGCGGCAAGTACTGTACGTTTTCGCTCGCTACCACAAGAATGTGTCGGAGGACTGATCAGCTGCGCCAGGGTACATGGGACCGACATCGTCGTGGTCCTTCTGTCGCCGCGTCTTAGCCCTGCTCGGGAAGAGAATCCCGGAAGCAGCGCCGGATCCATGGCATCTTCCTCACGAAGGCGCATTCCGGATGCAGTGGAGACCGCTCGGCATCAACGAAGACCCCGATGTATCGAACCTACCTCCCCTGGACTACGCCATGTTTCTCTTCAACACGGTCAAGTATTATCTCGGTGCGGTGTTCTATCTCATCGACGAGGCTTCGTTCATGAGAAACCTCCATGAGTTCTACGAAGATCCTGCAGCCAAGGCCAGCTCATCACGACTTTGGTATGCGCAGTACCTTCTGACACTAGCCTTTGGCAAGGCATTCGTGGTGTCTCACAACAGCCCTCATTCGGGTCCTCCAGGCGTCCAATATGCTACGAGGGCCATGTCACTGCTTCCCGATCTTTCAGGACTCAACCCAGACACGATATCTTCCATTCAAGCACTTGCGCTGGCTGCTGTATACTTTCAATGCTTGGATATGAGGCTTGCAGCCTTCCAACACGTAAGGTTTATCGCTCGCAGCCATCAACGTCTGGATAGCATGGCTCACACGTATGAAACCTAGATTGGGCAAGCACTGCGGATCAGTATCGTCGAAGGCATCTACAGACATATGCCAGAAGAGGTTGTCGGTGTCGAACACTCGCGACGCTGCAACATCGTCTTCTGGGTGGTGTACACTCTCGACAGAGAGTTTGCTGCCCTGATGGGAGCGCCGAGTTCCATCCGAGACGAGGATATCACAGTGAAGCTTCCTTCGCAGGTGGACAACTCTCTCGATGCGCTCAACATGACTCTGCACGTGCGGCTCTCTCGTCTCATGGCGCGGATTTTGACCTGTAAGACACCTCCCTGTTGATCCTTTTGCATGTGGCATACTGCTAACTCGAAACCTCAGCGGTATACGGTGTCGGCAAGTCTTTTGATGGCTCACTAGTACCGAATACCCAGTCCATTCTCAGGGACTTGGCCCGCCTATCCCGAGATTTGACCGCGCTCCTGGACACTCACTTCCAGGGGTCGGTCAGCAGAGCGTCGAGGATGGCACTGAGACTCATCCTGTCGTATCACCATGTACATGAACCCCCGAACACAGGAGACTTCAGCGACTAACGTCCATAGTGCGTCGTTCTCACGACTCGGCCCCTCGTCATGTGTGCGCTCCATATCCATATCGAGCACTCCGATTTGCGGAATACACAAACGGTTTCTCTGACGCCACCGGTGGCTTCATTGTTGCAATCGTGCGTTGACTCGGCTCAGACGGTTCTGAGGACTCTCCGAGTATTGGGGGATGAAGACCTGCTAGGTGAGCTTGGACCAGACTCATCTCTCACCCACATCGACGTCGATGGCTGACATCCTTTCAGAGGCATTTCTGCCTTTTCAACTTGAAGACGCCTTTTCGTCCGCGTTCCTCCTCTATCTCATCCGCGTCATCGACCCCTCGCTTCTCCACGACGATACCTGGTCTGAAAACATCAAATGCGTGCTGGACAAGATGATACACAAGGGGAGTTTAGTAGCTCCGCTTCGAAAGCTGGAACTGAGCCAGCTCGAAAACATCATGACCGCCTTCACACCTGCGCCCGAGCAGCCTCCGACCCCGTCACCAAGCACGGCTCATCCCCAACATCACGAGCACGGTTCGTTCCTGGATGAGATGGAACACGAAGAGCCAGGGTGGGACATTTTCGACACAAGCGGAATGGGTGGTCTCTCACCCCAGGCCTTACTGGATCTAGCAGAAAGGTTAGACGTGGAAGATTTGATGCAGTCTGTGGACCATCAAGTATCATGAGATTTATGACAGTCATGCAAAACGGTCAATTGAGTAGCGTAATGGGGCGCACGTTTCCGTCGAATCGTTTCTGAGCGTGATGTCAACGTTTACGAATATCTATCTATCTATTGAGGGTCATAGTTCCAAGAGACGGTCCCGTCGAAATTTACTGATTACTCATTCACAGTTTCTGCAGTCCCTCACGCACAGCGGACATGAACTAACGGAATCAGTCACCGCTCGGACAAGACGATGGGAATTGAGCGCGCGTTGGATGATAACTCACAGGGATTACTTGGGCCTTGTCGAGGTCCCAAACGCCGTTCTTGGCGTAGACGTCGTTCTTGATCAACTCCCATGCCTCCTCGGCGCTGTCTACGGTGTAGATAATCATGCTCCCCTTGAATGCCGGCGGCTTTCCTTCGGAGGGGTGCTCTGATTCGAACATGGCTCCTATAGCGATTCTATGAGGCCAAGGACGACCCTACATGAAGACATTCACAATACACATACCGCCAACGACTACGTTGCCTGCTGAAGCAGCCGACTTGGCCTCGGCTAGATGCGTCCTAAGCAGAAGTCAGCCATGAGTGCTTTTTGAGTGCCCATCAAAGCGTTGCAGCATTGCGGTATCAGATCGACCAGACGAAGGGATCACTCACGGACGAACCTCCAGGCGCCTGGCAAGCGCATCGGGCTTATCCGGCAGGATGCAGAGGAATTCCTTCTTCGTAGCGGTAGCCATTGTCCGATAACAAAAGTTGAACGGCGAAGATCGGGACACAAACGGGTTCCTGGGTACGGATCGTGATGCGGGGGTGACAGACTTCCACAAGACGCGTGTGGAGATAGACATTGTGGGTTCAGCTTGCAGAGGTGCTGCGCCGAGTCCTGGATGGTTTCGTTGTATGAGTGCGTCATGTGAAGCGCCGAGGGGGGAAACACTTCGCGATGTTCCGAGACCGGAGGCGAGAACCGAAACTAGCCGGGGCAGGTTGGTGCGTTGAGCCCGGGAGCACCGGGCGCACAGCACACAGGACGCGTCTATCAAGATGTGCTTCAGCACGATGGAATTCTCTTTCGCATTCTTGACGAACTGAGATGCTTAGGTTACCCAAAGATGAATGCAATATTTATTTAGTCTTAAATCTGACAGCACTTCCCATCATCCTCTCCAACAAAAATGGAGGCCAATGCATGAGGTCGTGCCCGGGTTCGAACCGGGGTTGCCGGAAGAGATGATGTGCTCACGTTGCAGCTGACGAGAAGTCAGTGACACGAGGGATGATCAAAATCCGGAGTGATAACCACTACACTACACAACCAGCCGACGGTGCACAAGTGGAGGCACGCGATGTCCTCCTGACCCACGAATCCACCCTATGATTGGGGACGCCTCATCGCGCTTGTCCAGAAGCGAGAACGCGAACAAATCAACGCGAAGGGAGAGTCGAGAGCAGTCGCCCCGTGTCTGTCGCAGCATAACGTGTCTCTATTAGTCAAACCGCTTTCGCCGATGCAGTATGGAGCAAATACATTGAACAAAGTCATCATGGCTACTAAACTATGCCGGCTTCCAGCAAAGAATCGACGTGAAACTCATAGACAGTCCGCCCATGCAACTCGATGCTCTTCTGGCCGTAGACGAACTCCCCCCGAGTCTTCGCAGGCGCTCGAATTGCGACGTACAGGTCGCTGCCTTTGATCTTCCACTCGGCGCTCAGGTCGCCGTCGAAAGCGGTGACGACCTTGGCACTCGCAGTCTTGAGGCCCATCTCGACACCAGCTGCCGGCGCGACGACCCAGTTCTTGTATCCAAACCCATCGACACCCGAGGCAGGCTGAATTCCCGCGGCCCATTCCGTCAAGACATACGTGGCAGCGCCTCCCCAGGGGTGACTCAGGCTCGTGAAGAGGCTCAGGCCCGGCTGGCCGGTCGCGGCGTTGACATACTCCCAGCTCGCGCCGACGGCGCTCTTATTCTGTGCCTCGGTGCCCGGCAGCATCGCGCCCCACAAGCTCTTCATGAGCTCTTTGCCCGTCTCGGTGGCGTTTCCCATGAAGAGTGCCGTGAGAAGGAACCCGTTGGTGTTGGGCGAGATGTTGACGCTGCTGTCGTTGGAAGACACCTGGGAGGTGTCCTTGTAACCGGGACCGAGCTTCAACTGGGATAAGGCAGCGATAGATCGTGCAGTGCGGTTGGATGATGCCACGCCGGAGGTGATACAGAACGCTGTCCCCGCCACGGAGGTGTCTCGCAGGGAAGCCAGCGAGTATCCGTACGCGCCGACATCATCGTTCCACAGCTTCTCGTTGATCGCATTCGCCAATGAGGTCGCGGCCTCCCGGTATTTATCGGCAGAGGCGGTGTCGTTGAGCGCGATTGCTACGTCCGCGGCACCATTCAAGCTCTGCACTGCTTCGCAAGAGACGGCCGAGCCGCCATCCGCGGGTCCGGTGAAGGCGAAGCCACCATCAAGTGTGAGGAGGCCGGTCGTCGAGTTGATCTGCGGGAGAAGCCAATCGATCACCTTTTGCCACTGAGGCCAAGTCGCTCGCGCAAAGTCGAGGTCATTGGTGAGGCGGACGTGGTCGTTGAAGGCCAAGAGACCGAGCAGCTGGTAGTCTGGCAGCCCGTAGCTACCTGAGGGTGCGAGTGCGGTCGCGATGGACTTGAGATCGTAGCCGAGATTGGGCGAGATGCTCAGCTGTCCGTTCGGCCGCTGTGTGTCGAGGAGCGCCTGGAGCGTTCCCCTGGACTGGTCTGTTCGCGAGGTGCTGACGGCGGAGATGCGAGCGGTGTGATAGAAATCGCCGAGCCATATAAGTCTGTCGCGCTTCGGGCCATCCATGCAGACGCTCTCGTAGTTGGCGCGGGTTCCGTACTCGGCCAGTACATGTTGGGTTGTGAGGCTGTTCGAGTAAAGTGTAGATTTGTTCACGGTGTCGTAAGCATGCGCGTTCCTGAAGTAGGCTGCGTGATCTTGGTAAGCGCCGAAACCGAAGGAGCCGGTGAAGTTGGCATTTCCAGTGTAGGATGCGGCCGAAGAGGTGAGGGCCCAAGGGTAATCAGAACGTGAGATGTTCAGCACCTGCGTGTCATTGATCGAGACTGCCAGGTGGCCGCTTGGGGACATGGAAGTTGAGATGTGATACCAGGCGTCTTCCTTCACGGCGAAGGGGACCTTGAAGACATCCAGGAGGTAGGATGTGAGCGTAGTTTGGTTGACGAAGTCCGGGCCATAAGCGAGAGAGACGGTGTTGGGGGGCGTAAGGGTCTCGTTGACATTCGCGAAACGGCTGCTCTCGGGGAGCTCGCCGGTAAGAAGCAGGGTGTAGCCATTGCCTTTGATTGCGCCTCCCTAGGTAGGACGGACGTCTTAGCTCACCGTCGTTCGGTCTTTGTCATCTTATTCCACTTACCGTGACCCACCAGCTGCCGCCCCTCTTGATCTTGGTATCGAATTCGATGGTGTAGTCCGTCCAGGCGGTGGCTTTCCATGTCAAAGACGGACGTGCGCTCCGTGCCAACACGCCATTCTCCTCGTCCACCTCCCAGATCGCCTTTTGAGTGCCCTTGTCAACGCAAGCCGCAGTGGCAGCTCTTGCTCCCAGCTTCCAAATCTCATTCAAGGTTTCGTCGTCACTATGAAACTGGCCCGGCAGGTTCTCAGGCTCAACGGTGGGAATGGTAGGCACAAACCCCACGTTCGAGAACGAGACGGTTCCATTCGTCAATAGCCTGACGGACTGCCACTTCTGGCCTCCTTGGATGAGCGATGACGTGAGCTCGCCCTCTGCCGTGATATTGAACGTCTCAACACGGAAGCTGTTTCCGAGCTGGTTCGAGAAGCTGTACGGACCATCTGCGAAGGGGTGGTCGAGCCCGTCAAATTGCTCGGTGTACTTCACCTCGATCTGAGTAGGGCTGTTCACTGAGGAAACTTGGAATATCGGATATCCCGCCCTCTCGGCTCCGTAGTCGAGCGTGGCTACCGGGTTTTCCGGGGTGAGCGTGAAGGGGGCGAATGACTGTGTCTGCAACTTGGCTTCGGCTCCGAGAGCGATTCCAACTGGCAAGAAGATGCTGTTCACGGAGAACGAAGAGTTAGAGGGGTGATGGAATTCGCCGATCACGATGGCCTCGGTGAGGAGGGGCTTACCTAGCATCAGATGAGTTGCTTCCCGCTGCACCTACAGCGTGAGCTGCAGCGGCAGCCAACGGCAATGGAAAGCGCATAACGACTCTTGTTTTTCCGGTTTGTATTGGCAGGTGAACCGATGATTGAGCGAGAAACAGCAGAAACTGGATCGGGATTCGATCCGTCTGGAGATCGAAGCGCTCGTCGCGAGACAATGGGCGGCAAGATCACAACTTGTGAGAGGTTGAGATCTTTCAATAACCATACCCGAAAAATCCGGTTTCTTAAAGCATCAGACTTCGGCTGATTAGACACCGAGTAGCAGTGACCACGTTCGTCTCATTCATTGTTGTGTGACCCGAGAATATTTCGATCGACCCTGACATCTCGTGGGGTCCCCACAATCTGATCGGACCGCGAAAGCTGCTAGGCCAAACCTGGCTAAGGTCTTCGCAGAAGATGACACCGAGGGTAACAGTTTCCGGGGGAGGCAGCGGGGGAGACCGTTGGGTCACACCCCGAGCACATGAATCGCTTGGCCCGGTAGTGAAAGTTAGTGAGTGTCGAATCATACGGTATCAGGTGCAAAGGTGACTGCAAAATTGATATATAACTATCCTGAAAACTCTATATATAGATCCGGGCAGATTTTACGCTTAAAACTAGCCTATATAAATATTACTTAATTTAGGCTAGATTAAGCGCTGCTTTGGCATATATATACGCTCTACTATACGCGCCTAGGGGGCCGATTTAATACGCCCCTTTAGTTTTAGCGTAATATAGCATAACTAGCTAACTTTACTAATTAACATTAAATCGCTTAAATCTAGCGAATTTAAAGTTATCTAATACTTCGTTTAATCGTCTTAAACGCTCCTATATACCTATATATATAAGCGCCTAATATACCCTTAATACCTAGGAATTTAGCTATTAAGCAAACCTATTTACACCTAGCTTAGGTAAGTAAGCTATAAGGAATTATACTCTCTAGGGCTAATAGGTATTAATATCTACGAGGGCGTAGTTAAGGGTATTTATAATATCCTAGGGATTATTCCCCCGCTATTATCCTCTATTATTATCCTTATAGTATTATAAAGTTATTTAGGTAGTAGCTAAGTAGCTTAAAGTATTACTAGCCTATCCCTTTATCCCCTGCCCCTTATATTATAAGCTTCTTTACCTAAAGCCTTATAATAATAAGGAGGTCTTAGTAGAATTAAATCGTTAAGGAGGAGAGGCTCTAAGCAGTTAAGATCTTCCCCTTTTATAATTAGTTAGTAAGTTAATCTCTTATTATACTAGCCTAGGAAGGACCTCGATCGTTAGTATATAGGTATTATAATATTCTCTATTTATCCCTACTTCTTATAAGGTATCTTAGTATAGTATTCTTATTAATAATAGGGCGTTATTACTACTACCCTTCAGGGCTTTACTAGCTTAGAGAAGGGGGGTTATTATATATCGTGAGAAAGCGAAGAGGACTAGAGTTACTAGTACTTAGAGGGCTTAGTTATCTATATAATCTCTTACCTTTTATATTAGTAATAACTTAGCGTAGTATTCGCCTATAACTAGCGTTAACGATATACCCCTTTAGTTATAGGCGTCGGATTTACCCTACTCTAGGTTTAGCGCTACTAGTAGCCTCACGCTACTCCTCCCTCTTCTAGGTCTCTATAATTAGGTATAACTTATTAACGAGGCCTAATTATATAATAAACCTCTTATAAGATTATTATAGGAGGGCTTTAGTAAGTCTATTGACTATTAGTTCTACTAAAAGGGTATAAATAACCTTAATATATCCTTCGTTAGCCTCCTAGCATAGCTAGTAGTTATAGATATCTATATAGTAGAGCCTCGTTTAGAGTTAAACTATCTCCTTCGTAATAAGCCCTATTATTAATAGGTTATTATACTAGATTATAACTTTTAGCGTAGTATTTATAGTTATATTTATAAATATAGGAGGTTTATTATCTAAGAGTGAGACTTATAGGGCTATGGTTAGCTAGCTTATAAATAGTCCCTCTTTTGCTACTTATAAGAGGGCTAGAAGCTCTGCTTCTATAATTAATATTATAACTATACTGTGCTTATTTACCCTCTATAAGATTATTCCTCTAAATGGCTTTATAGTAAATAATTATAAGCTCTTTCTATCTAGGGTATTATTAGTAAAACTCGCATCTAATACTACTTCGAGGCCTTTAGTTAATCCCTTGGGGACTCTATATTCTAGGTATAATCCCTTTATATATATAAGGTATTATATAACGCGGTTTATTACTGTATAGTAATAAGGCCTAGGGTTTTAGTTAAATTGAGCAAGTCTACTAACTATAAATAAGATATTAGGTCTAGTTATTACTATAGCATATAGGAGGGACCTTACTTTCTACTAATACCTCGTGATCTTATTCTTTATTACTTCTTCGTTATAAGGTAGGAGTTCGTCTTATACTATTAGGGTCTTATAATCTCTTATAGGCTTATTATTAAGGAGTTTTAATACTTTTTTTAAAGAAGGATAACTATAATAGCTATAGCTTATAGTTAGGTTAGTCTTATATAATTTTAATCCCTAGAAACTACTAAATATCCTTACCTCCTTCGAGGTAATGTTATAGTTAAAGTTTATAGATTAGTAGTCTAGCCCTTAACCCTTTAGACAGGGGGTATATAAGTATATAGTTATTAATATAGAAGAAGAATAGGATCTTACTATTACGCTAGTAGTAGTTTGTACTAGCTACTCGCTTAAAAATATATACTATAAGACGTATCTCTAGGTATTATTACTATAGTAGTAGTAATTAGCGAAGTCTATAGAGGGCCTTAAGTAGTTTTAGAATATAGCTATTCCTACGATACCCTAGCGCTATCTCTATATAGACTTCCTCGTTAAAATTAGTATAGATAAAGGTATTAACTATATTATACTATAAGAGATTTATATTAAATCAATTTATAACTATAATTAAGGTCCTAAAGAATATCCCCGCTAGGGTTACTATATATATATCCCTTAGATCATAAGGCTATTAATCTCCTCTTATAATGAGTCTCGCTTTAACTTTAACTAGCCTTCTATACTTATTAAGCTTATAAGTATATACCTAGTAATAGCTAAGGACTTTATACCCTTATACTATTACGCTAGGTACCTTAATCTATAATTCGGACTATTTATAGCTATTTAGATATAATGTTTTAGCTTATCTAAATTTATTCCCTAATAAGTAACTAGCTAATTAGCTATAAGACTACGAGGGGTTAGACCCGAGTTTATTTAATATAAGGTCGCCGTAATACTATTTATTCAAGCTAAAGAGGAAAAAGGGGAAGTTTTCCTCTCTAGTAGAGATTTCGCTAGTCTATAGGGAATAACTAGGTAGGCCCTAGGTAGGCCCTAGGTAGCTCCTTAAGGCAGTAAACCTAGGCAGAAGCCCAGGTAGGCTTAACCTAGGCGTAGCCCGTAACAAAGACGAGGGTAATAATAGCAAATCCCTCTAGTAGGTTCCTAATAGAAACCTCTTTAACCTATCTATAGCGGAATTATGTATCGCTTTTAGACTAAGTAGGGGGCCCCTAGCTTTATAGCTTAATACCTAGTTATACTCCTCGTTAGTATTAGGTTAGCTAGACTATAGGTGGGCGTAGAGGTCGTCTTATTACTAAGTTTTACTTAGCTTTATACTAGCTAGGAACGCTACCTTATAGGAGGTCCTTAAAATTATCCTAAACTTTTTAGATTTAGTAGTACTAATATTAGTACTAGCCCTATACCCCTTTACCTTAAGATCCTCTATAACTAGGAAGAATAATAAGGGAGAAGATTAAAGTAGAGTTATAAGGGGTTAGACCTGAGTTTATTTAATAAGAGGTTGCTATAATACTATTTATTTAAGCTAAAGAGGAAAAGGAGAAGTTTTCCTCTCTAGTAGAGATTTTACTAGTCTATAGGGAATAACTAAGTAAGCCTTAAGTAAGCCCTAAGTAGCTCTCTAAAATAGTAAACCTAAGTAGAAGCTTAAGTAGACTTAACCTAGGTATAGCTTATAATACTATTCCCCCTCCTAGCTAGTCCCCCCTTAGGTATAGGCTAGGTTATTATTATTATCTATAACTAGCTTATATAGGGCTTTATATCTATTTATTATAGTAGTCTCTATAATAGCTTCTATAGGCTCCTAAGTAGGCTCTATATACCCCTCCTACTTAACTAGGACCTTGCACCTCTACCCTCGCCTAATTACCTTCTATTACGCTAATATCTCCTCTATATATTACTTAAATTTATTATTATTAGCTATTATTAGTAATAGCTAGGGATCTATCTTTATCTAGGCTAGTACGGGGTCCTCTAATACCCTCTAGAGAAGGTTTATATAGAACCTTAGGTAGATATTACTAGGTATATCTAACTTAATAATATATAGTCTTAGGACTCGTACTATAGTATATTTATAATATAACTATAATAGCTTCTTACTAGGCCTAGGGCTCTTATAGTTAGCCACTTATTACTTACTTAATACTCCTCTATAGATATCTTATATTAGTTTATATTCTCCTCGCTATATTACTAGGCTATTATAATACCTACTTAGATAAAGTCTACTACCTCCTATAGTCTTATTACTAGGAGGGTAGCTACTATATCCCTAGAGGGGGTCTCCTATATTATATTATCTATAATAAGTATAGGGATAATATAGTACCTATATTCTAAGAAGAATAGTAAGAGCTTAGTTATACTACTAACCTTATTATAAAGCACTAGCTAAGTAGTAAATAGGAGCTACCCCTAGCTATCCTATATTTAGGTTATAAATACCTATAAGATAGCCTATATCTCCTAGTTCTACCTCTTAGTATTACTATTAGTCTATAGGTAGTATATAATACTTAAGAATCTCCTTATATTAGTAAAGTAGTAGAATTTAGCCTAGAGGTAGCTTACTTAATTAGACCCTTAATTACTAATAATACTATATAAGAACCTATAGAACTAGAAGTAGGAGGTAAGGAACTAATAAATATAAGCTTTTACCTCTATAATACCTATCTCCTCTAATAATACTAACCTACCTAGCCTATTTATTATAACCTATAAGTATTAGCTAGTATTATCCTTTATAAGTAATATATTTATAATAAAGTCTATTAAGAGGTCTCAGTATAACTAGGTAGATATAATAAGGGCTTTAGGAAACCCCTCTTAGCTTACCTCTAGATATATATCCCTCTATAAATATCGTAGTTCCTTATAAATCTCTATACTATTTATAATTATCCTAGCTAATAAAACTACTAGCTTACTATTTCTAGCGTATTATTATAGCTTAGGTAGGTAGTTATATTTAAGTTATAGCTCTATTAGATAATCTTTATATAGAGCTCCTCTAGTAAATTATTATTATCCTCCCTATTAAGTACCTATAGCTTCTCTCTAAATATTAGCCTCCTCTAACTATTAATATTATACTTATTAATTTAAACCTTAGCTTTTATATTAAATAGGAAGCTCTAAAGCTAGTAAGTAATTATATAATATAGAGCCTTGTATATTATATCCTTTTTTATAATTTCTAGCTATAGTATCTATAATCTCAGGTTATTATTAAAGATTATAATATCTAGGATATTAATATACCCCTTCTAACTTCTCCTTACTAGGGGGCTAGCTATAGGGTCCCTATTGAGCTCGGAATTACGCCGCAGCCCCTTCGCAAAAGGACTATAACAAATTCACCTAGTTCGCAGGCATAATTCGGGAAATACTATATAGGTATTTTAACCTATACCCTCTACTAGTTAAGGAAAATAATATAAGAACCCTATACGTTCCTACTACTCGCAAGCAAACCCTCGTATAGAGTCGGACGCGCGCCGCACCGGGGCTGATTATATCGGAGCCGAACGGGCTACTGAGGCTCTCGTGGCAACGCCCCTCGCTGAACCTTCTAGCAAGGCGCTGCGAAAGCCACTATACGAGATAAATAGGGTCCCTATAGTAGTAGGTATAGTTTAATATTAGCTATAAGACCCTCCCCTACTTCTCCTTATTATCCTACCCTTATAATATATCTTATTCTCTCTAAGAGAGGGTATTAGGGGCTATTACTTCCTTACTAGGGTGGTAATTAATAATAAAGTTATATTAGAATAGCTCCTCTATTTACTAGCTCTAGCGCTCTATAAAATATTACTTCTTTATCAAGTATTTAAGCTCCTAGTAGCTAGTTAATACCTTGAAAGTAGTTATACTATATAGCTCTACCCTCTATATATATAAATAAAAAAGAACTACTAGGAGCTCCTTATAGTAAATAAGATAGTTATACTTTATAAATAAAAGCTACTATAAGTAGAATACTATAGAATACTAAGTACTCTCTAGGTTAACTTATAAAAGTACCCCTCTTAGTATAAGTCCTAAATAATCAGTTTTAATAATAGTTTTATCTTCTAGATTAAACTAGTAAAATACCAGCTAGGAATTAAAGAGCTACTTAAGCTATAAGAAGGCCTATTCTTAGTTATCTCCCTATTAGAATATTATATTCTTCTTAATAAGTAGTATAAGTAGTTTAATAATATCTCTATACTTTAGTATAAATATATTATAATAGTTTATAAACCCTAGGAAGCTCTGGACCCCCTTTAGAGAGATAGGGGGTAATTATTCAGTAATTACCTAGAGTTTCTTAAGGTTATAAGAAAATCCCTCTATTATTATTATAATAAACCCTATATATTTAACCCTCTTAACTAAGAACTTATACTTTATAAGGTTAAGGTTTAGCCTTATATCTACTAGCCTCTAGAGGACCTCCTAGACGTTCTTCTTATAGTCCTTCCTTATTCTATTAGAGTAAATTAATATATTATTAAATATAAATAGTAATAAAGTTATTAAGGAAATCCTATAGGGTATTATTAATATACTACTAGAAGCTAGTAAGAGCGCTAGTAAGGCTAAATAAGTAAATTACTTATTTAAATAATCTATACCTAGTATAGAACGTAGTTCTCTCTTAATACCTCTCTACTATTCTTAACTTATAAAAAGCTATAATTATATCTAACTTTATATATTATTTAATTATACTTACTTATTATAATATCTTAGAGATTAATAGGAGGGGGTAGTAGTCTTTCTTAGTAATTATATTAAAAGCCTTATAATTAATATAGAAGTAAATCCCTCTTCCTAGCTTCTTTATAAAGAGTACTAATACCCTAGTAAGTAAGCTACTAGCCTTAATAAACCCCTTACCTAGGAGGTCCTATAGGGTTTTCTTTAGTATTAGTAGATCCTCTCTTAATATACTATGAAGGGGGCCCTAAGGGAGTAGTAGCTCCCTTCTATCTAATCCTAATATAAGGTTAATTTAGTAGTTTACCCTAGGTTACCTAAGGGGTAATAGATAAGCCTTATTAGGGTTAAATAAGTTAGAGAACTCCTCTGATACCTAGCTTAGTAAATAGTATTATTAATTTTCTTTTAGGTTTAGGTTTAGAGCTTTCTTAATATTAATAAGGCTAATAGCCTATACTAATACCTCCCTAATATCCTCCTAATATTTACCCTAATATCTTACTAAGCGTTAGTAGATAATAGAGAATAAGGGTATATTAAGGAACCTCGTAGCCCTTATTTCTTTCATAAAGGGCGTTTCGTCTTAATCTTTTAAGTATAACCTAATATATCCTATAGTATATCTAGTAAGCTATAGTAGTTCTATTCTATCTAAGGGCGCCCTAAGAGGATACTATGGTCTAGACTATTAAATATATATATAAAGATATACTAGGTATAACTACTTATTTCTAAGTTAAATACTACTATATCTAGACAATTATTTAGTAATAATCTACTAAGTATATACCCCCTAATAAGGTAATATCTCTTCTTAATATATAGAAAGTAAAGGTATTAAGCTAGGGAAAAGTTAATTATTATATTAGTATTACTCTTAATATCTACTAGGGTATAAGCTAGATATCTTCTATTAACTCTAACTTAAATAATAATAAGCTTATTATTAGCTATTTATTCCTATTTATATTCTTCTTAACCTAATATCTCCTTTTTAATAAGCTTTAGGGCTTAATTTCGCTCTAGAGTTAGTCTTTTTCTAACTCCTTATCTTCTTTTAAGGAGTTAGTTATTACTTAGTAGTTATTTATAACCTTATAATATACTAACTTTTCTTTTAAGGTCTTTATTTATATAACTATAAGTAGCTAGTTCTCCTTATTAGGGTAGTATTAAGTAATATAATCTCTAACTCTATAAGTATAATAAGTATAGAAATCCCTTATACCCTTTTAAAGCTATTAGGGTTATACTACGGAGGTATCTAAAGAGGACCTAGAGTTTAAATAGTAATAATATCTTAATTCTTTAATTTATAAGATATATATAGCTCTAGCTATATAAATATCCCCCTTAATATCCTTAGTAATAGGTCTCTAGTAAGTTACTAGGTAGTTACTAGAGACCTTCTAGCGCTCTACTTTTTATATAATACTCTAAACCTTTAAGAGCTAGCTATTATAATTAGCTAAGAGGTTAATAATAATTAGCTAATCCCTTAGCTTAGGTATAAGGGAGGCCTCTAGAAATAAGATCTAGACTTAGCTTAGCTAGTTTATATTACTAATATTAGCTAATATTTACTTAAACCTTAGTAAGAAGGTTATTAGGGCTTTATTCTCTTTCTACGAGAGGGTTTATAATTAGGCTATAGCTTATAATTAGATATTAGGGTCCTTATAAGTCTAATTAAGGTAAGTTATAAAACCCTCTAAGGTATATTATCTACTATCCCCACTAGCTCTATAGAACGTAGAGACTACTTCTTAGAAAGTAATATCTAAGTAGGAGTTAATAAGATATTATATTTTTATATTTATAAAGTAGAATACCCTATTAATAATAATCCTATTTCTTATTTACTATACTTAGGAGGTATATTCCTTCTACTTACTTAAAAGCTTTAGAAGTAGGAGTAATAGCTTCTAATATATAATACTAGGTACTACTAGAGCTTTATTAGTAGTACATATAGGGGCTTATATAGCTATATATTAGCTATTCCCCTACTTAACCTCTTATAGCTATTACTAGAGGGACTCTATTATTACTATTAAAATAGCTTATAATAGCGTATCTTAAGTTTTAGCTATAATATTATTAACTATCTTACTAACTAGTCGGGAGTAATGCTCTACTTATTATTATTATTATAAGAATAAGCTTAAATATATAAGGGGTTAGATCTAAGTTTATTTAATAGGAGGTTATTATAATATTATTTATTTAAGCTAAAGAGGAAAAAGGGAAGTTTTCCTCTCTAGTAGAGATTTTACTAGTTTATAGGGAATAACTAGGTAAGCCCTAGGTAAGCCCTAGGCAGCTCCCTAAGGCGGTGAACCTAGGCAGAAGCCTAGGTAGACTTAACCTAGGCATAGCCTATAACAAGAGTAATAAGCTAGAACTTAGCTTAAGAGTATTTAAACTTATCTTAACCTAGCTAGGGCTTAGTAGGTATATTAACCTCGTCTATATCTATTTAACTAGTTAATAGTAACTATTTAGTATCTTTATTATCCTTAGCGTTATTAGCGTAGGGTATATATTAGGGCTTTGTTAACTTAATAATATTATTATAGTAATCTCTAATATCTTCCTAATTTATCTCTTATAAGTTATCCTTCTATTTATTAATATTACTGCTAAATCTTTAGGTTTTATTAAATTAAATATCTTATATAGTAAAAAGCTCTCGCTTAGCTAGATGCTATACTTAATATAAGTTAGAAGAGACATAGCCTACGAGGTATCCGATCTAAGCCCTTGGGTTAAAGCGCTAAAGTTAGTTCTTATATAGCTAGGCTTAACTAGTTATTATAAAGACTTTATAGCTATATTAGTAAAGGTAGGAGATATCTAGTATAGTAGCGTTACCCTTCGTTAGTCTATATAGGAGCTTATATAATATCTTCTAGCCCCTTGATTATAATAGAATATAGTTATAGGTATATGTTGCTACTATATAGATTTCTAGCTATAAGTATAGTAGTAGTTTTAATAATATATAAAGATATCTAGCCTTTGCCTTTATAATTATAGCAATCCTTTCTCCTCTATTATCTTAAGCCTATATATTTAGTACTAATAGCTCGATCTAAATACTAAGTATCTAGATCAGATCCTTAAGTTCTAGGTATTTTAGGATCTTATTATTATACTTAAACGCCTTAATTATTACGCTAAGTTCCCTTTTAAGTGAGTTAATAAACTAGGTAAATACCCTTATTAAGGTTCTTATCAATTAATCCTCGAGGTAGTAGTCCTAGGCGTAATCTAATAGTCTATCTATAAATAATAATAAGGTTATAAAGCCTTTATACCCTTATTCAAACGAGTAAAGTCTAGGGCTATTTATCTTCTTAGTGTTAATATAGCTATGCCCTCTCTTAGTATTTAATAGACTTAATATATTATCTTTCCTAGCTTATAAGTATTATAATCTAATATTATATTAGGTATCCCGCCTTTTACCCTTGCTCTATACGGTACTACCTCTAGTTAGTATATAATAGCCTCTCTAGCGTAGCTAAGTTATAAGTGTTATTTCCTATAAGTTCCTTTTCAAGGCTTCCTTCTTGTTAATATAATATATATAGTATACTATAGAGGAGTTAGCACGACGTCGTTATAAAACGCTACTTAGGTCTTCTTTAGAATATATTTAAGAATATATTAATTATAGTTATCTAGGACCTTCGCTATATAGGCCCTATTACGTTATTAAAGGCATTACTAATCTAGTTTATTATCCTAGTATATCCCCTTATTCTTTAAGCGTCTGTAGGATATGAGATTGCTTACTATTATGCTATAGTATATAGTATTATTAAGTTAGAGGGTAGCTTAATATCCTCCTAGTCTAACTACGTTTATAACGATAGATCTATATCCTTTAATAGGTATTAGCTTAGATCTTATAAGGACGAAGTCTTTATTATAAGTACTATAGCGGGTCTTAAACCGCTTAAGGTTATTTAGAATATAAACTATTAATCCCGAATCTAGTAATCCTAATTTAGATAACTTATAGTTATAGGTTACTAAAAATACTACTCCTTTAGGTCTAGTCCTTCCTTAGTACCTTATTAAGAGTTATTAGTCCTTTATAGAGGTCTTTAAATAGTTAATCTCATCTACTAATTCCCCTTTATACTTTTCCTTTACTAACCTAGTAATAGCATCTCATCTACTAATTCCCCTTTATATTTCTCCTTTACTAACCTGGTAATAGCGTTATTTGGAGTCTAATAGTCTAGCGCCTTATTAATAAAAATATATTAATACTTTAATAAGGAGGGGTAGGATATAGAGTATACTTTATACTTACTAAGTCCCTTCTTCCGCTTATCTTATCAATTATTAGACTCTTTGTTAGTTTATCTCTTTCTTAGATCGCTTTATAGTTAAGGGGTTTTAATTGAGTTCGGAATTACGCTATAGCCCCTTCGCAAAAAGACTATAATAAATTCACCTAATTCGCAAGCATAATTCGGGAAATATTATATAGGTATTTTAACCTATACCCTCTACTAGTTAAGGAAAATAATGTAGGAACCCTATACGTTCCTACTACTTATAAGTAAACCCTCTAAATATTATAAAGTTAGATATGCGCTATACTAGGGCTAATTATATTAGAGCTAAATAGGCTACTAAGGCTCTTATTATAATACCCTTGCTAAACCTTCTAATAAGGTGCTATAAAAGCTACTATATAAGATAACTCCTTAACTTAAAAGATTAACCTTCTAATAAGGTATTAAAAGTACTATAAAAGCTACTATATAAGATAACTACTTAATTTAAAAGGTCGACCTTCTAAAAAGGTGCTATAAATGCTACTATATAAGAGGTAACTCCTTAACTAAAGAGGTCTTTCCTAAGAGGTTCCTATAGCTAGAAGTAGAAGAAGCTTTATTATTATAAGTAGGGCCTTATACCTCTCCCTCTTCCTTATCCTTATCCCTTAACTATATTAGTACTAAACTATATATATAAATACGCTAAGCCTAAGCGAGGTATACCCTTTAATATAAATAATATAGAGGGGATTACTAGAGAGTTTAGCTTTAATATAATTAAGAAAACCCGCTCCTTTATTAACTACTCTACTATATATAGAGAGCGTATTATTAGTATAGCCCTTAAGAGGGCTTACCTTAATACCCCTATAGGGGACTCTATAAGGTATAATAATATTAGAGTTAAATAAGTAAACTTAGTAGTAGAAGTTTAGCGGGTTATTATATACCCTATAGAGTAGCCCTTCTTTAAGTAGGTCCTCTATATTACTAAGGTAGAGGTAGCCTAGGTAGCCTAGGCCTATTAGGGCTTAAACGTCGGTAAGTACGGCTTGCGCTAAATAGAGAGAGCGTTGCTAACAACGGCATAGTTCTAGTAGATAAAGTGGTAATAGAGGCGATATTTAACGGCGGCGCGGGTAATGCGCGAGAGGAAAAGTTAATAGTTTTATAGTTTAAATAATTAAAAACCACGTTATTATCGATGTGAAGTTGAAGATCGTGAGGCTATGATCACGTGACTGAAGGCTGTGTATTATTAGGAGGCGCGGAGTTAGAAGGTCTGTTGTACTTAAGCAGGTAAAATCACTCTGCAGTGGCCAGAGGCCAAGGGGTTTTAATATATAGATAGGGATCAAGGAGTCACCTCTCGTATAGTGGCGTTCGCAGCACCTTTAGCACCTTGCTAGAAGGTCGACCTTTTGGGTTAAGGAGTTATCTTATATAGTAGCTTTCGCAGCACCTTTAGTACCTTACTAGAAGGTCGACCTTTTAGGTTAAGGAGTTATCTTATATAGTAGCTTTTATAGCACCTTATTAGAAGGTTTAGCGAGGGTATTACTATAAGAGCCTTAGTAGCTTATTTAGCTCTAATATAATTAGCCCCAGTATAACGCGCGTCTAACTTTATAATATTTAGAGGGTTTATTTATAAGTAGTAAGAATATATAGGGTTCTTATATTATTTTCTTTAACTAGTAGAGGGTATAGGTTAAAGTATCTATAGAGTATTTCCCGAATTATGCTTATAAACTAGGTGAATTTATTATAGTCTTTTTATAAAGGGGCTGCAGCCCAATTCCGAACTTAATATAGATAGGGATCTTAGTTATTATTAGTCTAAATACTCCTCTTTTTATAATATATAACTTAGAGCCTACTATATCGACTATATATAAGATCTCTCTATATATACTCTTAATAAGATTAGATGACTTTAGGGTCCTATTATTAATATCCTTTCCATAGGTTAACTTATGTATTATTACCTATAATATAAGGGGTATTTAGTAAGTGGCGCGAATAAAGTTATTAAACTAGCCTAACTTATTACTACCCTCTACTACCGTAATAGCTCTTAGCTCTAATATAGCTACCTTATACTTAATAATCTATTTAGAGGTTACTTTCTAGGTTATAATCTTCCCTTTATAGGGGATTTAGAGGATCTTAATATATATCTCTCTAGTAGCTTTGAACTAATAGATCTTATTAATCCCTACCCTTACTCTTAACTAAATAATACCCTTAGTAATTAAGTTCTCTAGAATAAAGCAGGTTTAGTAATACTTAGGATAGACTATCTCTTAAATATAATCCTTAAACAAGACTATAACTTTATATAGCTTTTTTATCTCTTTTATCTTATCCTTATATATCGCTATATATATAGCGTATATATACTAGTCTCGCTTTATTAATTTATTCAAAGACGTAGCTAACTTAGACCTAGTAGGGGAAACTTATCCTAAGTCCCCCTAAAGAGTAGCTAGTATAAGGGTTAATAATACTCCTATACTACTAGAGCAGGTATTTATTACTAAGAAGTTAGCTTTCTAGAGGTAATCCTAGAACTTTAGCTTTACTAGAGGGGTCTTAAGGATAGCTTTAAGGTCCTCCTTCTTAATATTATCTAAGTTAATATACTTTTATAATCCTATTAACTTAAGCCTATACTAGGTTTAATCCTACTAGACGGGCTAATTACGTAGACTATATAGTCCTAATAAGAAGCTAGAGACTCTGGAGGATCTAGAGTTATTAATAAGTATAGGCTTATTATGAGTTTATATCTTTAATAATATACAAGTAAATTTAATACTATAGATTCATCTAGATAGCTTTAATTAGCGTTATATATAAAAATCAGACTATTAATTGTTAAATTATATAGTATTAGGTATAAAGGTAACTATAAAATTAATATATAACTATCCAGAAAACTCTATATATAGATCCGGGCGGAATTTACGCCTAAAACTAGCCTATATAAATATTACCTAATTCAGGCTAGATTGAGCGCTGCTTTTGCGCGTATATGCGCTCCACCGCGCGCGCCCAGGGGGTCGATTTGATGGTGAGGGACCTCTAGTAGTTATTAATATAGTTCCTATTGTGATGCCTTTAGCATCGCCCGTTCCTAGCGCGGCATGTGACTAAAGTCAGCTCTAGAATAACCTTTCTCTAGGAGTTATTCCTCTAGCTAAGGTTATAAGTAACTATATTATAGCTACTCTTCTTATAATAGAATAAGCCCTTTAATAACTATAAATATAGCCCTATAGGATATTTCTTAATAGTTATAAGCCTAGCTCTAATTAGACCCCTAACTATTATTTTAAAATAAGCCTTTATTATTAAAAGTATTTACTAAAGCTCCCTCTCTCCTATTTCTTCTTCCTCCTTTAATATATACTATCCTCTATTATTCTAAACCCTTTATTCCTAAATAATCTTAATTATAATATCCTTTACTATTACTATAGTAATATTATACTACCTAATTATATATAGGGATTTTGCTACTTAGTATATTATAATCTAAGCTAAAGCCTAAGCTATTAGAGTCTAGAAGTATATTAACTTAGATAACCCTAAGGGATTTTAATACCTTAGTAAAACTTTATTACAAGCCTTACCACTTAATATATATATTACTAAGTAAAACTAGGATATTAATACCTAATATCTATAAGAGAAGAGTATTTATAATTAATATATTACTCTATTTAATTAGGAGGCTCTTAAAGAGGCTCTTCCTAATATTACTTCTAGGACTATTCCTAAGTCTACTATAAGGATCTAGATATATAAACTATAGCCCTTTTAGCTTCTAACTACCCTAGTTATAATTAATAAGAATACCATAGGTATATAGGAATAATACCTAGAGTACTTTTATTTACTTATTATATAAGAGTTTAAGTAAACCTATAAGGATCAAGAGTCTAAATGTATTAACTATCTAGTTATAGAGACTATTCTGTATAATATTATTATACTTATATATATAGAACTTTTTACTAAAGAGTAAACTTATATATATAGAACTTCTTACAAAAGGGTAAACTTATATATATAGAACTTCTTACTAAAGGTGATATAACTCTTTATAGCTTTATAATTAATCTTAAATAATATTATACTCTTAGTAAAGCTAGTACCCTTATTACTATTTAAGAGGAGTATACCTAAGTCCTAGAAAAAGTAAATAAGAGCGTTAATCCTAACACCTAGATTAAGGGTTTTAGGGGTATCTATTTCTATATTACCTAGCTTAAGCTTCTTAAAGTAAGTAATACCCTCGCTTTAGAAACTTTTCTTTAAGTAGTAAGTTATTGCTTTATACCTACTTAAGCTAATATAGAGAATATAGATATCCTTGAATAGAAGCGAGCAGGGATATTAGTCTCTAATATAAGCTAATATACTAATATTTTTAAGGACCTCTTATATAAGGATATACTCTACTTCAGATTATAAGGATAAAGCGCTAGGGTTTTTATAATATTAGCTAGTTATATAGATAAGGCTAACCTATTAAATATTCCTATAAGTAGTAACTTATCTAGTAGTAAATCGTACTTATATAGTTTAAGCTATTAATAGCTTAGCGTTAATTATAACTACTTAGAAGCTATTCTAACTAGATATTACTAGAAGGGCTCCTATATATTAGTAATAGATATATAAGTATCTTAGATCTATAACTAGTTAAATAGTAACCTATGCTTTACTAATCTTTATATTAAACTTACTTATAAGGGCTAGCTATAGACTATACCTTATAAGGGTAAGAATAACTAAAATAATAAAGGGGGTAATAAGGGTTTGTCAAAGAAATCTAATATAGTGTTATAGGCTACGCTCGGCCTCTAGCCACTGCATAGTGATTTTACCTGCTTAAGTGCAACAGACCTTCTAACTCCGCGCCTCCTGATAATATATAGCCTTCAGTTATATAATCCTTTCCTAACTATAGCCGCACTTATACGTGCTTATTACACTAGATAGCCTCACGATCTTTAATTTTATATTAATAATAACGTGGTTTTTAATTATTTAAACTATGAAACTATTAACTTTTCCTCTCGCGCACTACCCGCGCTACTAATACTACCTCTATTACTGCTTCATCCGCTAGCTATGCTATTATTAGTAACGCTCTCTCTATTAGTTAGCATAAGCTATACTTACTAACCCCTAAGGGGCCTAGGCTACCTCTACCTTAATAGTACGGAGGACTTGCTCGAAGAAGGGCTACTCTATAGGGTATATAATAACCCGCTTAGCTTCTACTACTAAGTCCGCTTACTTAGCTATAATATAATAGTAAGTATCCCCTCTAGGGGTATTAATAAGAGCCCTCTTAAGGGCTATATTAATAATATACTCTCTATATATAATAGAGTAGTTAAAAAAGGAGCGGGTTTTATTAATTATATTAATATTAAACTCTCTAGTAAGCTCTCGCGTATTAATAGTATTAAAAGGCATGCCTTGCGTAAGCTTAGCGTTTTTATATATAAGGTCTAGTATTAATATAGTTAAGGGATAAGGATAAGGAAGAGGGAGAGGTATAAAGCCCTACTTATAGCAGAGCTTCTTATACTTTTAGCTATAAGAACCTCTTAGGAAAGACCTCTTTAGTTAAGGAGTTACCTCTTATATAGTAGTATTTATAGCACCTTTAGTACCTTATTAGAAGGTTAACCTTTTAGGTTAAGGAGTTATCTTATATAGTAGCTTTCGTATTACTTTTAGCACCTTACTAGAAGGTTAACCTTTTAAGTTAAGGAGTTATCTTATATAGTAGCTTTTATAGCACCTTACTAGAAGGTTTAGCGAGGGCGTTTCTAGGCTATAAGAGCCTTAATAGCCCGTTTAGCTCTAATATAATTAGCCCTAGTATAGCGCGCGTCCGACTTTATATAGTAATATTCAGAGGGTTTGCTTGCGAGTAATAGGAATATATAGGGTTCCTATATTATTTTCCTTAACTAGTAGAGGGTATAGGTTAAAATACCTATATAGTATTTCCCGAATTATGCCTACGAACTAGGTGAATTTGTTATAGTCTTTTTGCGAAGG
>JAVHLU010001123.1:0-37015 GCA_036785755.1 Colletotrichum ledebouriae | reverse complement strand
TATATATATTAGAAGCCTAGTACCTCTAAAGTAGCCTATTAAGATAAGGTATTAAGCTTAGATTAATTATTTATTAAAGGCTTTTACTAATAAAATACCTCCTAAAGGAATCTAGACCTAACTAAGGCTAAATAGAATTCCGCGTAATTAATACTTTAAATAGAGAGATAAAGATATTAGAAAAAGGATAGCTTAAGAAGATATTAAATATTAAATAGCTAAGTATACCTCTCGATTTATAAACCTAGAGGTTTCCTCTCTAGATAGGATAGATATCGACCTGCTAGTACCTATAAATACTAATTTATAGACTAGTTTAATAGTTCCTACTAATCTAAAAGAGTTAGATAGAGAGGAAGGATTATTAAAAGAACTAAATATCTAGAATATAGAAAGAAGGAATAACTATAAGAAATAAAAGAGGGATTATAACTTATAATAACTAGCTAACTTTATAAAGTATCTTAACTACCCTAGGTCTATAAAACTATCTATATCGCCCTACTTAGCCCCTACTACCCCGAGAAATATTATATTTAGCTCTACTAATACCTTAGCGGGATTTAATATTATAAGACCTAAAGGGAACCCTATACTAAATAAAGACGAGCCCGTACTAGTAGTCCTATAGTATATATAATAGAACTAAGAATCTACGAATTACTTAATAACCTAGTATAGTAGAGGGTTATTTATTATAACTTTAGCCTAGGTAGAATATTTATTAGACCTTTATAATATATAAGGGAAGCTAATAAGAGAAGAGGAGTTAGATAATTTAGAAGTTATAGCTCTTTTTATATTTATAATTAAGGGCTACCCTCGTAGTATCTATACTCTAATCCACGAGCTAGCTTAGTAACCTAAGAAAGAAATTAATAAGGCTTCTATAAAGCCTAAAAGAGAAGAGGCGAAGAATCTCTAGGATACTACTAAGGCTTTCTTTCTACTAAACTATAGTAATTATCACTAGGCTGCGATTTTTATAGATTAGTTAACTAGCTACTACTTCTATTATAACTCTATATAGGACTAGAATAGTAATTAGCGCTTCGTTAAGGCTATATAAGACCTTAATATATAGTATTATAAGATAGGAGCCCCTCTATAACTCTAAAAGCTCCTATTAATTAATACCTATATAGTTAATTTAGTCTAATAGAGGGATAGATTTATATATAGTCTCTAATATATTAAATAGGCTAGAGCTCTAATTTAAGAAGGATTGCTATCTCTACGTTTTAGTAGTATAACCTTAAGTAATAGCATATTATTCTCTAACTCTGAAATCCCCTTAGTTACTCGATATATATCTATAATTACTATAGAGTTCTATAACTTAATTATTAATAGTAATATAGCTCTATAAGATACCCTATTAAGCTAAGAAGACTTTAAGAAAGCACCTTTCTTCCTTTTATACCCTCTTACTCCTTTACCTATAGATAATAATATAATAGACTTTAGAAATAATAATAATATTACGCTATCTCCTATAGTAGATATTTCTTAACCTATTTATAAATTATTAATATTATCTAGGTCTGCTTTATTTAAAATACTAGATAATAAGCTTAAATACCTTAGATATTAGCTTTAGTTATAGGTCTTATAGATACTAAGTCGTAGTATAACTATTAAGCTACGCCTAAGAACTATACTTATAGATATACTATTATATCTTAAGAGGCCTAGTCCTTTAAATAAGTATAACTATAGCTATATAGACTACGTCTAGTAGAGGGTTAACTAGTAGGATTAGATCGAGCGGAACACGCCTAAGGGAGTATATTATTATAACTTCTCGCGCCTAGTATAATAGGGTAGCTAGTTTTAGCTATACTAAGGATTAGAGTAAGATAAGGAGTATAATAAAAAGGAAGAGGTAGTAAGGCTATTATTAAGATATAACCTATAGTAGAAAATAGTTAAACCTAAGGGACCTTCTTAATAATAAGATCGCCTACCTAGAAGACGTTATTAATAGATTAGATCTATAAATATAGTTTATTTACTATTTCTATAAAGTAGTTTTATTTATTTTTTAAGACTCTCCTTTATAATATTATAAAAAGTCTCGAGGGGATAATTAAGATAGGATAGGAGAGACTTAGCTATATAACTTTTAGAAAACTCCCTTAGCATATAGACCTATTATAGGGAGACTATAGAGTAAATTATAAAGGAGAGGAGCGTAGTAGAGGGGAGGAGAGTATTATTATTATTACTATTAGTACCTTAATAACCCTATACCTCGTTTTTTAGTAATTTCTTAGCGAATTAGTACCTAATAGAGACGAACTCTTTAGATCAGATCTGCGAATTACTCTATATATCTTTTAAGGTTACTCCTAATATTCTTACCCGTTTATAGGTAGAGCTGTGTTGTTTGTTGTCTTTCTAGTTCCTATCGGTTCTAGCCCTTTCTACTATCCTATAGATATTTATAACCTAGGCGTAGGATAACTAGGGGTAGCTCCTACTTATTACTTAGCGAGCGCTCTATAATAGGGTTAGTAATATAACTAGGCTCTCGCTATTCTTCTTAGAATATAGGTATTATATTAACCCTATACTTATTATAAAAAACGTAGTAGAGCAGACCCCCTCTAGGGATATAATAGCTACCCTCCTAGTAATACGGCTATAGGAAGTAGTAGACTTTATCTAAATAAGTATTATAATAGCCTAGTAATATAGCGAGGAGAATATAAACTAGTATAATATACCTATAGAGGAGTATTAGGTAGGTAATAAGGTTTAGCTTTTAATAGCTAACTATAGGAGCCCTAGGCTTAATAAGAAGCTATTAAAGTTATATTATAAATATATTATAATAGGAGTCCTAAGCCTATATATATTTAAGATAGATATGCCTAGTAATATCTGCCCGAGGTTCTATATAGACCTCCTCTAGAGGGTATTAGAGGACCCCTTACCTATATAAATAAGGATAGACCCCTAGCTACTACTAATTATAGCTAATAATAGTAAATTTAAGTAGTATATAGAGGAGATATATATAGCATAATAGAAGGAAGTTAGGCGAGGGTAGAGGCGCGAGGTCCTAGTTAAATAAGAGAGGTATATAGAGCCTACCTAGGAGCTTATAGAAGCTATAATAGAGACTATTATAATAGATAGGTATAAAGCCCTATATAGGCTAGTTAAAAATAATAATAGCGATCTAGCTTATACCTAGGGGGGGACTAGCTAGGAGGGGGGATAGTATTATAAGCTATACCTAGGTTAAGCCTACCTAGGCTTCTACCTAGGTTTACTACCTTAAGGAGCTACCTAAGGCTTACCTAGGGCTTATCTAGTTATTCCCTATAAACTAGCGAAATCTCTACTAGAGAGGAAAACTTCCCCTTTTCCTCTATAGCTTAAATAAATAGTATTATAGCGACCTCTTATTAAATAAACTTAGGTCTAACCCCTCGTACTTATAATATAATCCCCCCCCTCTAAACTAGTCTATCCTTTGACTAGTTCACTTAGTAGTTATCTAGAGGGTACCTAATACCTCCCTATAGGACTTCCTAACTTCCTAGTTTCTATAGGTCTAGAATTTAATATCCCTTATTCTAGTTATATAACTCTTTTTAAATAGCTAGGTAGCTTAGAGGAGTAATTAACTAATAGTAAGGTACCTATCCTCTACCTTAGCTACTCTTATAGCTCTTATACCTAGGTATTAAGGGATTTTATAGCTTAGAGGAGTAATAAGCTAGTAATAAGGCTATTCCTATACTCTAATTACTCTTATAGCTTTATTAGATAGGTCTAGGACTACCTAGTAGTTATCTAAATAGCTATAGCTAAGTTCCCTTATAAGGGTTACTCCTTCTTTTATAGGGTTATACTAAAATATATTATTATTTAGGCTTATTTTAATTATTTTAAATTTACCCTCTGAATTATTATATTTTCTACTTATTTTTATATTTTTAAGTGCTTTAGAGGGCTAAAAAAGATATTCTCCCTTTAGGCATAAGGAAGGTTTTTATTATAATATTAGGGTTTATTAGTAGTTATCTAGTAATTACCTAGTACCTCCTTACACTCTACAAAGTTAAATAAAGTTAGGTAATATAATAATCTAGAGATTATCCTCCTTTTAGCTATATAAAAGGCTAGTTTTAGTATTAAGTTAGAAATATATAAATATTATTTGAAATTTCACCCTACTTAAATCTCTCCTTCTTACTTCGTTAGATTTATAATACTAATATTGTTACTAATAACTTATTATTAGCCCCCTGCTCCTCTATTAATAGCTTTATCTTAATTACTATATAATAAATCTATTATTATATCTTCCGCTACTACTAATACCCCTAATACTACCCCCTACCCTATTAATACGCTAGATACTACTAGTATCCCTATAATAAGTAAGCTCTAGGTATGCTCCTATTACCACTACCTCCTAGTATAAGCGAGGTAGGAGCTGCCTAAGGATATAGATACTAAGCTTAAGCTCCTTATAAGCTTAATTATATACTTTAAGAGTAATAATAAGTATATAATCCTTAGCTAGTATTTAACTAATATTTATCTAATACTTTACTAGCTTTAGGTTTTAAATTACTTACTAATTTATAAATTTATTACTAATTTATTTATTTTTAAGTACCTCTACTAAATATAAGTATTATATTAAAATACGTAATAGAAAGGCTTATATTAATATAAGCTTTACTTATTATTTTTCTATTCTTAGCTACTAACTCCCTATACCTTACTTATTATATAATAAGCGCTACTAATAGGCTTAAGCGCTAAATAGATAAGGGCTACTCTAAGTCTAATATTTAAGTATAATATACTAAGAATAAGGTAGGTTATTTAATATCTCCCTAATACTTTACTATTAGTTCCTAATTATATCTAGGAGGAGATCCTTATTACTTAGCGTATAATTAAGAAAGCCCTCTAAGCTAAGAGGAATAAAGATAATATTATACCTAAGAAATATAAAGCTAAAGAGGTAGAGATCTCTATAGAGATAGAGGACTACTAGGTAGGCGCCTTAGAGGAGGCTATTACTTACTAATAGGGCTTTACTAAGGAAGCTAAGAAGTAGATTAAATTAATATATAAGTAGTATAAAGAGCTTATTTATTATTATATAATAATAGAGTAGCTAGCTTAGAAATAGCTAGAGACATAGGAAATATAAGCTAAATATACTAAGGAGTTACTTAACTCCTATAATAAAGTTATAAGTCTATGTAATCCTTATTAATACCTTATTAGTACTCCTCTAGTTAGTATTTCTAACTTAAAGTAGACTAATAAGGCTCTAGCTATTAAATTTAGTAATAAAGATAATAGCTTTAGAGAGGAAGGTACTAGTACTTAGTAGATTTAAAATTTCTAGGAGCGCCCCTAGTAAGCTATTAATAACCTCTAGGTAGTAGTTAGTTATTTTCAGGTATTTTTCTAGTCTCTTTCTACGGCCTTTAGGCTAGTAAATTAAGATACCTAGCTAGCGTGCCTTTTTTCTACCTTATTAGTAGTCCCCTATTCAGTTACTTATTAAGTTATATAGGGATTATAATATTCTTACTTATAATTTAGCTTTATATTTATTTTATAAATCTATAGACATGTTATATTATAACTCCTATAAACTATCTAGTTTGCTATAGCCCTTCTATTTAATACGGTATTAATAGTTATATCTAGGGCCCCTATAAGTAATAATATAGTCTACTATATAGACGTTATTACTATTATTAATTAGGATATCTCATAGTAAAATAGCTAAGCTAAAGAAGGGTTCTAGTTATATCGGTGTGAATATATTATAGATTTAATATTTTTATTAACCTATAGCTTATATACCTATCCCCTATGAATTACCTATTAGATCCTAAATAAGCCTAGATATTCATTAGAAAGTTTATTATAAAGTTACCTCTACTCAATGTTTTTAATTAAGAGTAAGATAAGGTCTCTTATAGTGAAAATAATAGGGGTCCTCCTCTAGTTATTTAACTTGCTATATGTTTTATTATATTTATAAAGTAAGTTAATAATAGCTAACCTCTAGGTAAGTAGATCATAGACTCCCTTATATACTAATAGGACTATGACCTTTAGCTAGGGTTTAATATTATTAGGTCCTTATAGGAAATATCCTATTAGTAGCTTAGTAGGTAATATCCTAATAGCCTTATAGTAGGAGCTATTATAAATAAATTAAGCTAGGTTGATCTAAGTTACCTAGTTTTCCTAGTTAATATTATAGAAGGTCTATAAAAAGTGCTTAATACTCCAATTCTAGTATTCTATTTAGCTAACTCTTCAGGGTAAGAAGGTAGTACTAATCTTCCTCTTAATAACTAGTAGGTAGTATACCTTGGACTAGAATCTACTAGTAAAGAGCGATCCCTGATTAGATATAATAGCTTCTAGGAGTCTAAATATAAGGAATATATATTTAGTTAGTAGTATAGCTAACCTATTAGCTATAAGTAACTCCCTGGTAGGGATATATAGGGAGTATTTTATAAATTAATTAATTATAATAAGAATATTATTATAAGGCTTATTTCTTATTCTAAGTAATAATAGTAATTTAGTAATAAAGTTAATTAATATTTCTTAAAATGGCCTAGTAGGTACTAGTAGGGGCATAAGCCGACTATACGGGAGGTAATATCTTAGTTTTATACACTAGTATATTACATATATCTTAATATATTCCTTTATATCGCTCTTCTACGTACTCTAGAAAAATAATTTTCTAATCCTCTTTAGTATCTTAATAACCCCTTAGTAACCTCTAGATAGTTTATTATATAATACTCTAGGGACTTTATTCTAAAGTTCGTAGTTATTAGGGATATATAAGCCCTCTTAATATCTTGGGGTACTAGAGTTATCTAGTAACTACCTTATCCCTTATTATTTCTATTTACTATTATTATAAAATAGATCTTTTTATTAGGCTTTTTTAACCTACTCCTAGAGCGAGGGTATAAGTTATTCTAGGGAGGTATTTGCTTATCAATTACCCTATTACTTATTATTACCTACCCTCTAAATAATAGCTTTATAAAAATATTATAAAAAGTCTTATAGAAGTAAGTCCCTAGCTTCGTGGATTTCTATATCCCCTAGGATATAGTTAGGTCTTTATAAGAGGCTATTAGCTAGGTTATAGCGACCTAGCTTATATTTAATTTTAAAGTTAAATATTAATAAGTCTTATAATAGTTAAGCCTAGCGGCTACTAAGCGTCTTCTTATTAGTAAGATACTAGTAACCTAGGTAGTCTATAATAAATTAGATATAATACTAGGAGTAAAGTAAATAATACTACTACCTTACTACTACCTCTCTAATAGCTAGGAGCTATACTTCTAGTATATTATATTATAGTTATATGCCCTTAAGCTTCTAGGATATAAGTACTACTAGTCTCTATATATCTCTATATAGCTAGCTTAGTATTACCCCTATTATAAAGTCTAATATCTTAGTTTTAACCTGAGTTAGGAGCATAGGATTAAAGTAGTATTGAATAGATACCTCTATAAATAAAGCATAGAGCTAGTAGAAGGTAACTAGTACCTCCCTAGTTATTACTAGCTACCTCTTAGCTATATTAGTAAGTTATTTAGTAAGGGGGCTATAGATCTTTAAGTAATTCTTAATTAATCTCCTATAGAAACCTATTAATCCTAGAAACTACTAAGTCTCTCGTATTATAATAAGTACTAGCTACTTAGTAATTACTTAAACCCTCTCCTACTCTATAGTAATCCTATTACTAAGATTATAAACCTAAGGAAGTTAATCTCTTCCTTAAAGAATTCGTACTTATTAGGGTTAATATAGAGGCTATTAGCTTCTAACTAGGTAAGTAGCTATCTTACTACTTCTATATAGGAGTCTATATTATTAGTAAATATTAAAATATTATCTAAATATATAATATAAATAATATTAACTAGGCTTAAAAGTAACTTCTTAATAAATATCTAGGAGGTAGCTAGTATATTAATAAGCTTAAATAGTATAATATAGTATTTATAGTAGCTATATTATATATAGAATACTATCTTCTACTTATCTCCCTCCTAGATTCTTATTTAGTAGTAAGTATCCTTAAGATTAAGTTTTATAAAGTACTTTACTTAGGATAGTTAGTTAAGGATTTGATTAATTAGAGGGAGAGGGGTATAGTTCTTAGTAGTTACTTAGTTAAATCCCTAGTAATTTATATATAATCTTAGCTTACCTCCTTTCTTTAAAATAAATAGGATTAGCACCCCTATTAGACTTATTAATTTATAAATATAATCCCTTAATTCCTCTAACTCCTTCTTAGCTAATAAGTAAACAGGTCTAAATAGGGGCTTAGTCCTAGGCTTTAGATTAATAGAGTAGCTTCTAGTAATCCTAAACTCTAGTATAGTTCCTATTAAGTTAATATTAAATACCTTCTTAAAGTCTTAATATTCTAAAGGGATATTTATTTTAGTCTTAGGCTCCTTAGTATCCTCTAGTTAACTAGTACTTAATATCTAGTTACCTTATAATATTCCTATAAGTACTACTCTTACTTTATTTTTAATATATCTAAGCTCTTTCTTAGTTATAATAAAGCGAATAATCTTCTTATATAGGGGAAAGGTCTAGCCTAACTCCCTCTAATTAAGATTAGAGCACTCCGCTATATACTAAGGGATCCCTAGGATAGTATTATAACTATTACTATTACTAATCCTAGAATTATATAAAGCTATCTACTAGATACTTATACTATTAGTTATTTAGGTTACTAACTTCTATATATTATAGTTAGGTCCCTTAGATACTTATATTCCCCTAACAGGTTCTAACTTATTAGCTTCTAGCTAGGTATTAGTTATAATCCTCTAGTTTATAATATTCTTATTAGCTCTATAATTAATAAGTATAGTACTAGTCTTCTAGCTACCTATAACTTAGACCTATATTATCGCTTTAATATAATATAGCTATTTACTACCTTATTAAACTATATATATTACTACCTAATCCTCCTCTAGTTATTTACTAGGGTAAGGTTTCCCTTTATAGTAGGGGTAGCTATACTTCTTATAGTATAAGTACCTTAGCGCAATATAGCCTTTTCTCTTATAACTATAATAAATAATCTCCTTCCTAGTATCCTAGTCCTTAGTATCCTCCTACTAGGTATTAGTATTACTATAGTCTAAGTGAATTTACCCTTTTAAGGCCTCGGTTAGTCCCTCTAGATTAGTAGGTTAGCCCTCTAGTTACTATCCTTTATTATTAGTCCCCTAGTCCCTTATTAATACCTTATATATTTATATATTAACTATAGGTTTATCGTTTCTAGCCTTTATATTAAGGTTAAGCTACGATTTTAGTAATTTATTTACTATAATATAATACTAGAGCTTAGGGTCTAACCTAGCTATTATATTAGCTACCTAGATCTCCTCTAGTTACTAGCAAGGGCTCTCTACCTTAATCCCCTTATAGTAATCAATAAAGCTCTAGTATAACTATCCTAGTTACTTATAGGCCTATTTAATCTAGGTTTATATACTAATGGTCCTAGACCCTATATTAGCTATACTATTAGCTAACTAGTCCTTTATTACTACCTAGGTAATATTTCTTTGCCTTATTACTATAATTAATAGAGAGGTATAAGGTCTATTACTTTACTACTAGTCCCTCTAGGTACCTAGGTATAAATAGCACCCTTTTAAGGTTTAATATAATCTTATTTATATTAAATTATATATTAAGGTTAAATATAAACTAGTCAAAGTTAGTCTAGGTTCTACCCTTATGCTTAAGTATAGGGAGGTGCTTCCCCTAAAGTTCTAACTAGTACTTCTTTAATTTATTACTAATAACTACCTAGTAGATAGTAGGGTTATTTACTAGGGTTAATAGTTAGCTAGCTCTTAAGGCTTTAAGATATTCCTATTTATACTTTAGTTAACCCTTCTTTTCTTCCTCCTTAATAAGTTAATCTAATTTAGCCTCTATTAATTCACTACTTAGTTCTCTATTAATACTCTTATTACTATTCTACTTAGTAGGTATCTTATCCTAGGTTTAGCTATTTAGCTACTCCTATCTAGTAAGAGATCCTAAAAGTAATATTATATTTATCTCCCTAGTAGATCTATAGGTAGGTATTATATTATTATATATTATATTACTCTAATAATCTATACCCCTATTAATATAGATAAGAGAAAAGAATATATTATAAACTAATATAATATAGAGTAATAGAGTTAATATAATTAGGTATAGCTAAGGTTAAATATTCTTCTCTAGCCCTCTAGTTTACTAAGTAAGGGCTAGAGGGCTTATCTAGTAGTTACCTAGTGCCTCCCTATATCTCCTAACTCCTACGGACTTCCCTACTTAGCCCGCTAAGCCCTTTTCCCTGCGATATTATCCTGGCTCGTGACATACTGCTAGCTATCTTCGAGTCGTGCTGCGGCGCGTTCTCGCCCTCGTCGTCGATGGTATGCTATAGGATGGCGGCGAAACGCTGCAGTTGGTAGCAGCGTTGGACGTTAGCATTGGTCGAGCAGTCGATGATAACCGTCTGGCGCGACGGGGAGCTCCCTTCCATGATGCGTGGTAGCGTTGCCGTCTCCCTGCGCTTGCGATCGGTGAGATGGTTCGGCGAATGCGAAGAGAGAAAGACGGAGGCGCGAAGGAAAAGGGGAAAGGTTGCTAACCGACTTATGAGCATGTCTGCTGTAGGCTTCCATGTTAGTTTGCTTCTTCTGTCGCCTTCGATCGGTGTTCTCACGTCTTCCGTCTCATCCTTTGTGTCTTGTTGTCATTTCCAACGGTGACCAAGCAGATGTGATGAATCAGACTCAGCGAGACATGACCCCTTGTCTGTGCGCGACGTTATCTTGGCTTCAACGACAGCTCTGAAAGATGTATCAGCCACTGCTCGCTACCGCCCGCCTCACCTATTTCGCTCGACGGACCAATTCCAGATCATTCACAAACCGTCAGCCTTGCCTCTGCCTGCACATAATAGGGCCAGTCACCCAGTCATTAGAAACCAAAGTCCCAGCGCATTACAAGCTACGAGCTATGACCCCGATGTCAGCCTTTGAGAATTCGTTGGATTAGACGGGAGTTGCTAATTTCTGATGGTCATTATTTTGAGATGGAATTTCAATAGAGCTTAGACGGCAATCAGACAGAGTTTGTGCAGCTCTTCAGGCTTACTCACGCTGCGGATTACCTCTTCTCTATATGAACCAACAACCTGTCTTGCCTTGCAATATGCGGGCGGAGCACTGAGAGCATGCGCACTGCCTTATTCTATCAATCGCCCCATCCGTATTCATCGCCCAGTCTTCACAAGACCGTAAGCATAGCACGTCAAGTCGATCAGATCTCATGGCGAGATACATAAAAGCTTTACAGAGGTGGGCAGGGAGCGACAAACATTAAGATCAAGCCACTGAGACCCCTCAGGAACCTCGGTCTCCGGAGGGTCCCCCGTAACCTCAGTCCACGGAGCCGCCTCGGCAATCATAGTCTCAGGAACGTCCTGATTTGGATACGGCTATGATCAGGAGGCTCGCCCAGAAGTACCTGCCACTACCCATTCACACGACGAAGTGGGCAGAGCGCCCTCCTCGCTAACGTCTTATGGTGCCCTTTCGGCTGCCAGGCCGGTCGCTGTGACAAACAACTACGTCAATGGAAACATGAACATTCACTAACAAGATCAGCAGAACTACCGCGCCGACGCTAGAAGACATGACGCCATTAAAGTCGACGATGCGGCCGGCCATCCCTGCTTCTTCGGTAGACTTGCCGGCTTTGCTGGCTTCCTTGTCCATCATCGGCGTGTCACCTCGTCTCTACTCCTCCTTTGCTTGCTGTCTCCGGCTAACTGAAAGATATGCCTGAATAAGGAGTACCGCCTCATCGCCCGGCACATCCCCCGCGTCGCTGACCTCTGCGCGGGTCTTCCGTCCTCGCTCGCAGTTCAAGAAGACGTCGCGTTCCCGCCGTTCTATCGCACATTCCCCGCCGTCAAGAGCTTATACGTCTCAACCCCCGTAGCCGCTATAGCCCGAGAGATATCTGTCTTGGGCGATACGGAGCTTGCCGACGTGGTGAAGGGCGACGGGGTCTAGAAGGCCGTGTTCGCTAACACACACCGCATAGACCAGAACCTTCGGAGAACGAACGAGGCCTACGAGAAGCAGCGGACCACGACTTATAGAGCGCTCCACCGTCTTAATAGGCGTATCTGGAATGAAATGGCGAGACTAGAGGAGCCCGTGAGCGGCCGGTATGCTTTGATTCCGGACTGGCCGATCGTTCTTTGGATAGGCCACAGGGACCAGGTTATAACCCTAGATCTCCTGGACGAGCTCGAGAGCCTAGCGATGGACGCGCGCGCATAGCGCAGGTCGCACTGGGATGATCTCTATGCTAGCGGACTCGGCACTAGAGATTTTGACGTTGTTGTGGGGGACCTTTGTAGGTTTGTAGCTGAGATTGCGGTCGAGAAGAAGTCGCTTGCAGTCCGTGGTGGTGAGCAGAGCGATGATGAGAATAATGATAATGATGAAGATGCTGAAGATGTGGACTGGAGGAGAGCCGCCGCTGATTCGAGCGAGGCTGGTGTTGGCACGGTGCGCCAGGTGATGCTGGACGTCTCTACGTCGCAGGCAGCCTTTCTTGTGAGCCTACGCAGGGTAAGTCTGACGTTTCCACTCGATCGAAACTTTTTTTAGTTCATCTTTTCGTTAATGCTCTTGTTCTGTTGGCTCTTTGTTGTTGCATATCTCCAGAAAGAAACATTTGCCATTTTAGACCCAACTGATGAAGGCTATAGGAGATATATCACCTCGGAGAACTTATCGAGATGACAATACTAACACTCCGGGGCAAGGCGCGAGATGCATATGGAAAGCGAGAAGATATGCTGCTTGTGCTACGTCAAGTTCAGGAAGAGACGGAGTCTTGGTTCAGGGTTATGCCTGCTTGGGACTGTGCTGATAAGTGAGCGATGGGTGATGGGGGCTGTAAAGCGATATGCCTATTTCCTTGGATCTGCCCGGCGTCTTTTTTTTTTTTTTAGTACTTCTAATTAAGATTTAAGTCATGTCTCCGAAACTCTGTTGTTTCTAGAAGCTCTATGTGATAGAATCATTCATTCGTGTGTTTCAGATACCTGGAGTTGATTTCAGAAAGTCACAGGATAGTACGGGTTCTAATTAGCTGGACACTTGGGTGACTGGGAATGAAACACTGAGGCTTTCACATACCTTTGCCATCTTGCAGTTGTATACTTCTCATTGAAGTTTCTTTTGCCGCCATTCTCGCTTCGTCTAGGATCTCTCTTTACTCCTAGCGTTTGGATATGCGTTCTGTCACATTCTCAAACCTCCGGTGATCTCGAACTTGCACGTCGTCTTCTGGGTTTTATTAATCACTTTGGGTTACAGATAATATGTCCATCATATAAGAATCAGAGCTATCTGGTCGCACTGCCTTGGGGAACCTTGAAGCTTCCTCAGGCTATCTGCACAACAAGTCTATTATATTTAGACATTTCTACACTTCTTTTAACGACAGCCTCGCAGGACTACTAGTTTAACTTCGTGGCATGGCGAGATCATCGGCATAGAAGCCAAAGGCATCAGGACGAGCTGATGCGGCTGGTGCTGGAGGGTCATTGCTGGAAAGGATGCCCTGTAAATGGTGGACCGCCGTTATCGCCGCTGTGGTCACTGGCCTATCGGCATTTTCCTTCTGGCCTCGGACCCCGCCGCCCAAGCCAGTGCTAGTGCCTGTGATGAACGACAAGGGGGACCTTCAGCAAGGGTAGGTGCATAACCAGAGAGCAAAGGTAGGAGATGTTTGCGGGTGGAAAGCGTTGGACAGACAAAAGCAGAGCAGAGTTTAGAGACATGAATTCAGAACGCAGTAGGTAAGCGTTGCTTGACGGAACTTGGCGACGTCGCTCACTAGGATACCAATCTTGTCATCTTTTGTTCAGTTTATTTCTTACCTCGACTCCTCGTTTCCAACTTTGGTGCGGCATATCGAACGTTGCAGTCACTCACGTCTCTTCACATTCAGCCCCTATTCAGTCGCGCACAATGCCGGGCGCGACACCGTCGGCTTCAATACTTGATATCAGGAGTGTTGCTTACTATAATACTGATAATGCATTGCTCATCACTCAACTCAGCCGCCGGTCACCACCAAGACTCTGTTTCATCCCTCATGATCAATATTTGAACATTTAACCAATATTAAGGAATTATTTTTAGAAATCTAAATTCCAACCAGAGTCTTAAAATTCGACCGATATCTAAAAAGTTAATTTTTATCATTTCAAAAACTCAACCTATATGCCGTTCTCGTGCTAGCGATATAGACGAAGAGGAACAAATAGTTATATCTCACGCTAAGGAAGTCAACTAAGTGTCCTTCACCTTCCTTTGCCAGCGAAGCGGTCTACATCCATACCACCGACGTTGTCGAGTCCAAAGCACAGGGTACTTGAACAAACCCATCCCTTCATCAACGACGACTACAACTACTTCCATGTATCTAGTACGGTAAGCAATGTGCTACCTAAGGCATTTATCTTCTCGAAGGCGATTACTGAATCGTGCCCCTAGCGAAGTCACGATTCCGTTCCGCGATCCCGGCGCAAGTAGCGAAATTGCTGGCAACGTCCGACCTTCCATAACGAGGCAAGATACCGGTCGATATCAAAAAGAACGGAGGATTGGTAAGACGTCTGGCTTTGCTCTGGCGACGTTCACCTCTGCTCTTGGAGAGGGCACCGGGAACTGTCGGGCGAGCATAAAAAGTGTTTTGTGTATGAACCTTTATGACGGTCACGACGCTCTCTTGATTCATCCGGTACGTATGATTTTGCTGTTATAGGTGATTGATGCTGTTCTAGTAACGGAGTCGCTGCTCCCTCTCGACCTCGAATGCGATAGCCCCTGCTCCTCGGCCTCTTCCTCGACCTCGATGCGGGCACGTCGTTTAAGGGACTCGTATTGTTATTGGGTCGGCGTAGTATGGAAACCTGACCGGGAAGGATCGAAGGCAGATTTGGTATTGGAGTTGGGACTTGGCCGCCGAGGCGTGATATCTGGGAGAAGAAGAGTCGGTCGGAAGGTTCTCGTCGATTCGGCGATGTCGAAGATGAAGGCGAGGGCATTTGTGTTTCTGGGGCCAAATCAACGGAAGAAAGCCCAAGCGATACGATTGGCACTGCGCATAAGCTTGGAAGGGATGGTGATGCTGGTGGTGTTGTTGAGGAGTGCCATTGACTTGACGGGATCTGAATCATCTGAATGATCACCTGTCGTTGGTATCGTAAGCACCGACCGGGACAGGGACCAAGACATTAGCAACAGGCAGGCAATGGAACGATGTCGGCGATAAGGCTTGGCTTCCAGGTTAAGGTTGTGCCAGGAGAAAAGGTACGTACCGTAGACGCGTCAGATGTCAGGGAAGGTTCCTCGAGGTACTGCCAATAAATTCTAGTGCAGAAATCGGCAGTTGGCCCTCGCCACCCACACTTGTCTGGAGACGTGCCCTGGTGACGTGTTGCGGATGTTGGAGGAAGACAAGGCCGGGATGCTTGTCGGACCGGAGTCACTGAGGAGGGAATGGCCCAGCGGGGCTGCCAGCACGAAGCCCAGCACGCGGCGCTGGCGAAGGGTCGACAGGAATCTGATGATGTTGACATCAGTGAGCGGGAGCGGATTGCCGGCGGATTGCCCCGTGTTATGCTCAACCAAGCAGTCCAACTCGGATGCACTTAGACAATGCAGGATGGAAACGGGTCGTGGCCGGTGGCATCGCAGCAGTTCCGGCAGAATTGCACGATGCTCGGCGTGACCAACCTCTTGATGGCATTATGAAAGAGTACGGGGTGGCAGCGCTAGAGCCGATCCGTCAGGCTTGAGTTGAGCCGGCAGGCCGCGGGCCGGGGGTAGTGGAGTGGGTAAACTTATAGGCCGACGCCTGGAGGAATCACCGGTGAAAAGGGATGCAAGAGCAAATGCGTCTGGCAAAGCCCTCATTGCCGTGAGATGCCTCACAGCCTTCGTTTCCGACCTGAGCATCTCTTTCGGCCGCTTCCCGAGATCTCAATGTCCTCCTCTTCCTATGTCTTCTGTTGCTAGGTGATCAGGAACCCCAGGAGATCTTCAAGAGGGCTTATTGGCCTGGAGACGCCTCGGCGGGGCCTTGTGGAACCGTTGGGACTTGGAGTGTCGGTGCAAACAGGAACAGGGAACTGCGAGGAAAGGTATGTCAGCGCAGACGTTATCAGCATTGGAGAAAGGGTAATTGAGTCAGTGAAATAGCTTCGTAATAATGTGCCCAATGTAAGCTGAAATCCTGATGCAATCGATGCTGACTTCGCAGACGTTGCGCTTTAGGAGGTCCAGGCCGATGGTACCATTGGTGGCGGCGAGCAGCAGCCAGTGGAAGCAGTAAAAGCGGCGAGGCAGCGGGCACCGCCTCATGCTGTGAAGTCCCTCAAGCCACAGGCTCCACTTTGTGAGTCGATTTGTATGACGAGCAGTTGACAAAGTGGAGCATCTTGTTGAGGATATGGGTCCGCAAGCCACAGCAGCCCCTCTGGACTAGTTCCAGCTTCGAGCCACAGCACCTGGCGTCGGAGTGTCGAGGCTGACAGTCGTCCGCTGCAATTTTGCAGCAGTGCTGTAAGAAGTTGCAGGACCTGAATTCTGCAGAAACAAAACGTCACGCTGCGTGAGCAAGGGAATGCAGCCCAGACGCGATCATTGCGATCGTGGGCTGGGTTTGGTTGCAGCTGTGCAATGCGATATTTCGGGGGCGGGCGGATTGGCAAGGTAGGGTAGCGGGCGGGGCAGAAGGTGATTGCAGCTTGCTGCGTTACCTTGAGGTATGTAATCAACCGAGAGAGCCCTGCGTCTGGTACCTGCCCAAGGATGACAGGGTACCTTACCTTACAGCGGGGTGCCCTGCAGATCCTGACCCCGCCAGGGCCCCGCCGGAGTGCACTCCGCAGAGCCTCATGAACGACACCTCTAGGGATTCTTCGCAACGCCAGCCTCCATCGGTGCTTCAAGTGTTTATAGATGCACACCACATAGATGTTCCATTTTTGTATGCAGACCAATATCCATATCTGGTGTAGACCTTCATTCTAATGTAACGAAGGACATGATGCCGGTTGCTGGCCCAGTGAACGCCCCGGACGGTTAGTGCTGAGGCCCGTTAGGGCTAGCCGTCGATAAAGGGGTTGTTGAGAGAAATGTAGTATGTGTCCTCCGACCGCCCGCCGACGTACATATCCATCCGCATTTCCCCGTCTGCCAGGAGAACCGCAACGCGTCCATCCGCCATGATGTTCGTTACGGGGCGACGGAGATACCAGGGCGCCTGAAGCCCCTGTTGGGTTGCGACAGCCTCAGCCGACTGGCGCAGCCGGATGATCGTGGCCGCTACGTCGAAACCGCTGCGGAGCATCTCGTGGCCGAGCTGGGGGATGGAAAGGGGGCCGACTGCGGTTTGAAGAAACACCATGAGGTGCGTGATCTCGTCGTCGGTCCAGGGCGCGGGTCGCTCAGGGACCTCGGCCTGTTTTCCTCATGGTGGTCAGCCAGGTTTCCAAAAGGCAGATAGATTCATGCCACCCAAGCAAAGCAAAGCGTCTGAAGCCGTGGAGAGGGTTTGCTCACAGGTGCGTGTGCCTCGGAGCTCGTTTCGCAGGTGTTGGGCTTTGAGCTCAACTTGGGAGAAGAGGGAGAGAGCGACGGCGGCATTCTGGCGAATAGTGGGATGAAGCTGGTGGTAAATATCAAGTAGCTAGCAAAAGACGAAGACCAAGATTGCTAGCTGCCTGAGAAAGCAAGGGATAGGATTGACTGAGGTAAGGTAGTAAGAAGAGGGAGATAGGATACATGCCTTACCTAAGCAAACGAGCGGGAGTAGAGGGTGCCTGATCACGAGTACCTACCTTTAGGATGGTGCCTGGAGAGGGCTCTCTGAGGAGGTGAGTCACGTGCGGGCGAGGGCGCCAGGGCAGAATATCAAACACGCACACACCAGCAAAACCTTTTGCTTCCCCCCCCCCCCCTTTTTTTTTTTTTTTCTTCTCGTCATCCGCAGCCAGCCGTATTCCCTCCCCAGTTCTGTGGCAGTCTTTCGTGTCTTTCGGTCTTTTTTTTCTTGTTGGTTTTTCGTTGTCGGTCTCCTCCGCCCTCTGTCTCGGCGTGCGTCTGTCTGTTTCTCTCCGGGGTCTGCCTGTTTGTCGATTTCGTGTTGTCTGTTGTGTATTCCGTGTTTTCTGCTGTGTCTTTGCCGCTTCTGTACCGTCGCCATGGACCAGAACGAGTCGACCCAGACCAACCGAATCCCGTCCATCGGCGGATTAAACGTAGGTCACAGCATTCTCCCGTCCCTCACGGCTCTCACATTATTACACATCCACGTGTTATGGGCAAGTGACTAACATTAGCAGGACTCTATCAACAGCTTCCCGTTCTACCAGCCGCCGTCAGCCCACAACCTGGAAGCGTGGGGCTCGGGTGATGGCTCCCGCCAAGACCGACTCCAAGCTGCTGCGCTAGAACATCACCTCGACACGACGACCTCTGGAGTTACCTCGCAGCATGCCAAGCGCGGCCTCGCCCCTACTCGTCAAGAACAGCTGCTCCCCAAACGCCTCGCTGAGCTCGAAGAGCTCTGGTCTAACGGGTGGTACCCAGCAACCAACGTGCCCAAGCTGCCGCCCAACATCGCCCTTGTGAGGATGATGCTCGATATCTCTGCCATTTGGAACCGGCACCTCTCCCCCCGCCCTCTCTGGGACCTCTGGTCCGGAAGTGCCGATCAAATGGACTTCCTGATGCAGGGCGTCCGCCAAGGTGCCAGTCAGATGTTCACCTTGGAGAGCGCGAGAAGGGCGAAGGAGCTGCTAGAGAGACACCTCGGCGTCGAGACCGTGCGCGATGCTCCCAAGCCCCGGGCAAGGAAAGCTCGGGCGACAGCCCAGGTCGACGCTTCCCTGCCCGCGGCGCCCGCAGCTCCGGGTCCGGCAGAAGAGAACCCCGCTGCCGAAGTCGAGAGGGGCCGTTCCGACCCCACGCGGGACGCGCATGGCTCCGGGCTCTTCGACGGGCCCCAGCGAATCCCGGACCCCGAGCGCAAGGACCCCTTCGCCGACTCCCCTCCGCTGCCGCCGCCGCCGCCGCCGCTCCTCGAATGGCGTGGTGGGTCTGTTTCCCCCGCTCTCGGCTGCGACAACGATGCGCCCATGCCCCCAGCGCCGTCCTCCCCGCGTCCGCCTGCCCCTCCGCCGTCCCTCCCAGGTGAGGTGGCCATGGCTGACATCATCGGTCACTATCTCCGCCGACCGGAGGTTCCCGTGCGCCCGAAACAGCCCGAGAACATGCTGGTCCGTCTGCATGCCCTGGAGCGCGCCTAGAAGGCGCAGCTGCGGGCCGATGCCGAGGCCGAGGTTAAGCGGAGACGCGCCGAGCGCAAGCAGAGGCGCCGCGACAAGGCCGCCGCCCGCACCGCCAACATGCAGCCCGACGAGGTGGCCAAAGAGCTCACCGACGTCATGATCAACGCGATGGCGCGTCGTGCCGAGCGCGACCACGGGGCTCGCATCTCGTCGAAGAAGCTGGGGTCGATCAAGCGGCGGTTAAGGACGTTGAACGTCCGGAAGCTGGAGGAGCTGTTGCGTTGATGCATTTCGTGGTGGTTTAGCTGTGTGGTGTGTCTCTGTGTCGTTTGGGAGCGGTGTTCTGTGTTTCGTGTTGTGGGATTGTGGTGGACTTACTTGCTTTGTTCGATGCTTGGTGCCGAGGCGCCGTTTGCTCTTTTGGTTCGGTATACAATACTTGCTAAGTGGTGGCGCATTTGCTCTTTTTGCTCTTCTTATTCCTCACCAATTCCAAGGTGCCCGGCGTGGCCTCCGTTCTCGGCGCATTTGACGTTTTCAGTCTCCCATTGATTTATCGTGACTCCCGCCACAATCCCGGCAATAGCCGACAGGTTGGACTCACCCCTGGACGATGACGATGCATAGACAAAAGGGTGATGCCACAAGAGGCTTCTTCTGTTGACTTCGACTACTCATACATTCGTGGCTAATCCGAATTCTGCCCTTGACGTGACCAACGCGGCTCCAGCTCAAGTGTCTGCGCTCACGAAATATGCAGCCCGTCGTGCCCGGCCAGGGGTTGACGTTCGCGACGAGCTCTCACCATTCCGACAATTCCTCGAGAGCCGACGATACCGCACTATTCCCTTGAGCCCTTGCGTACGCGAGAGCGTCAATCCGCATCAACCAGGGCCCCAAAACCATGGTTCTCCCCGCCCGAACCCGCGAGGTCCACGCCGACTCGGTCTTAGCCCCGGCCCCGCCCGCGACACCCTCTGCCAAGGCCCCCGTCAATCGCAGGCGCTCCCTCTCCAGCGCCAGACGACGAATGATCTCGGCGCGATCGTGCGTGTTGCGGAGAGCTCCGAGATGACGCAGACCGATGAGCAAACGCTTGGCGGTCGCGACATCTTGCAATGCGATACCTGTACGTGTGGTCGAACCCAGACTGGCAAAATGCAGACTGGACCGCCCGCCATCGTCTGGCCAGTCGTGAAGTCTGCCATTCCGAGTCAGTACGCCCCGTGTGTCGTTGGTGCAGGCAACTGCCAGCCATTGAATCAAGTCTACGAGCCCGTTGGCAGCCATGATGTGCAGTCCTGTACGCCCCTCGGAAAACCATAAAGGGCGGTCCCATACGGCGCCAAACGAGAGCAGTATCTTCGCTGTTGATTCCCTGGAGTGGGCGAGAGCGATATCGAGTGCAGTCGCCTGTATGGTGGACGGCGGTGGACCTCTGCAGAGCGCGCCGCAGCGCATAGTCGCCATGTGTGCCGAGGGGCAGAGACAGACCAGGTGGGCGGCGGAGTCGATGTCGATCGTGGCATCTCGCGTAATAATCCACTCGACGATGGCGTTCTGAGCGCCGAGCACCGCTGCGTGTAAAAGGCTGGCCCGCGGAAGACCGCCGGTGGCCCGGTTTCCGTAGCCCGGAAGCATGTGTATGTCCGAGGGGCAGCGCCATGAGACCTGGAATTTGGTCGCGAGGAGTCGTTCCTGCGTGAGCTTGGGGGCGTTGGCGCGAGGAAGGGCGCGAAAGAGGCGTTGTATGAGAGCGAGATCGCCGGAGAAAGCCGCCGAGATGAGAATAGCATCGCGGCGCGTCTGGACCTTGCTGGGCTCACAGATTGCTCCGGTCAGCTACATCATTTGGGAGCCGCGCTGTGTGCGAGCTGGACTTACTTAGCAGCATCGTAGCAGCTCCACTGCGCGTCGGCCACCTTGCCCTTCAGGGCAAACAGGTGCCAGTCGGAGACGACGGCGTAGCAGTCGAGGATCGGGGTAGCGACGGCTGAACAGAGACGAGAGACAGTGGCAAACGTCGCAACGTCGGCCAGCCCGCTGAAGTCGGGTCGGTCGACCAAGCCGTGGATGATGCCAGCCAGCACCTCAACTGGGAGCCGCAACAGCGGCGGCTGCGTCGCTTTTGCTGCCGCCGGCGTGCTGGGCGCGCCCATCGTAGTGGTTGTCGAGAGCGTTTGGGGCGAGAGATGGGCGACGGCGACGGCGACGGCGACAGCCTCCTGCGTCGTCATAGCTTGGGTTCGCAGCTAGAGGATGTCAGGTCGTGTTGTTTGGCAGTTGGAAGCGGCTGGGGGAAGAAGGCCGTCTTGACGTAACTGTGGTAATCAGAGCGCGGGTGGTTAGCTGCGCCACAGTTCCAGGAGCGGCTTGGCCTGGGGTCGGGTGTCCTCGTACCTAGTTTGCCTAAGGCAGGGTATGTTGGCGGCTGGTCTGAGGCAAGGAAGGTATCGTGGATGGATCTTTGCCTCGGGAGCCGTCCTCTTCAGCCGTACATCAGCCCACGCTTTAGCGCCCCTCTACCTCCCTTTCCGTAAGCATCGCCATATTTCGCCTCCCCCACGATTGCGTCGTGTCCGTCTGTTTACTTTCTCCCTTCCCACCTTCACCCATCGCCGCCGCGCTCCCGTCTCAGCTGCTCTCAAGATGTCGGGCCAGGGACAGAAGAGATACAACCTGCGCCGTCGCCCACAGGCGCCCGCGAAGAGCAGCCAGAGCAACCAGAGCCTCGCGAGCAGCATCAGCAGCAGCAGCCGGGCCGCCAAATCCTCCGTGGTCGCGCCCCCCCGATGTGACATGGAGACGCCTCCGGGCAAGCGGTTCTTGACGACAGCGATGCTCCGCGCGGCCATGACGTTCGCCGACGAGCCCAAGCCCGCCCTCCTCGGCGCCGCAGCCTCGTCCTCCCATGCACCCGTAAGTTCGCATTCACCCTTCTCCTTGGTCCTCATAAGGACCTGTTCTTGTTTTCGAGCCCGCAGCTGGTCTCCATCACCTGCCAGAACTTCACACTAACCGCTGACTGCTAGTCACCTGTCAAGACTACGAGACCGCCTGAGGGACAAGAGAGCAGCCATGCCCGGGGTTCGACCCCTATCGAGGACATGGCGCTCGCCTGCTCTTTCCGGGTCATGAATAGTCGGCGCCATGCTTTGCTCTCCTTTCGGGACAACGAGCTCATCAACGACGATGCCGTCGATGTCGTGGTCCAAGCCCTTGCGCGGCGAGCCCCCGTCGTGGAGACGGTCAGCTCTATCGACTTCAAAGCTATGACCGGAAGCACCACTACGCCAGACTGGGCTTTCCATAAGTACCAGGGCGCCAAGGTAGCTCGTTGCCCGGTCCTCATTCCGGTCTGCTACGCCGGCCACTGGGTGCTGTTCTTTTACCAGTTCGACGGCACCATCCAATTCTACGACTCTCTGCCGTCAGCGGGCCTCTTTCCCAGGCTGACGACGATGCTCTACGAGTTTGTCGACACGGCTTGGGGCCCCGAGACCCCACGGTCGACCCCTGTGGTGGCTCAGGTAAGCTGAATATTCCCTCTTGCCGCTGGTCTGAGGTCAGTGCCAACTCTATGGACTTGCAGAGCCCGATCCAGCCCAACTTCACCGACTGCGGTATTTACACGATGTTCAACGCGGACGTTGTCATCCGCAGTCTCGTGAACGTTGAGGAACCCCTCCCCGCGGTCAATGGCCAGGCCATGAGAAGGTACTACGCCCGCATCTTTGCCGAGCAGCCGTGAGACCTCACGAGCCTCTTTCTGTTTCTGTCTATTACTTGCGTTTCCAAGGGGCCTGTGAGCCCACGATACTGATGCGACGACATCGACGATGAAGACGACCGTTTTGCTCTTTTTGCTACATAATTAACTACTGATTGCTTTCCCGGGCTGCTGCACAGCAGCTCGATGATGATGATGACCAAACTGTTGGCCAGATGAATTATATTCTGAGGTGACATTAACATTGACGGCACTGCTTGATGTAGCTGGGCGCGGGCAAACCCTGCGTCCCTAGTGGAGTAGTCACGATACTACTCTCGGTGTGTTTGCGATGTTCCAGGTAAAGCTTATGACAACCTCTGTGAGTCTCATAAGATGTATCCCCTCCAGAATTTGCCGCCCACACTACACCTTGACTGCTCGACCAGCACAAGCTTGCTACCCTGATCCAGGATCGTCTCCTTCTTCTTTGCATGCTTATAGATAAGGCTAGCTAATAAAGATATAGCAGGACATTAAGTGCCTAGCATAGTGCATGGGCTAATCCTTGCCCGACTGGCTCAAGATCTAGCAAACTAAGATATGCTAAGGCTATAACAATAAGGATCCTATATACAGTCAGGGGTTAGAAACTAGGGTTAAAACGAGCATATTAATTATAGTTATATAAGTAAAGCTATCTTTTTATATAATTATAATACGCCCCGCGCTTTTATTATATATACTAATATACTATTAAGCTCTTATACTATATATTATACCTCTAACTTATATATAGTCTAATACTATACTACATATAGCCTACTTACTATAATACTATGCTACTTATAATTATAATACTCCTACTTATTAAGAGCTTAGTTTATAAAGCTTAAACTACTTTAATATACTTCTTTATAGTAGTACTAGCTCTAAATAGCTTTATATTACTCTTCTTATAGACTTATTAAAAGATTCTTCTTTTAAGTAGCTTTATAAATAAGTAAGCCATATTATCTACTAATAATATATACTTAAGGTTAAACTTACCTCGCTTAATAACTTCTTATATAAAGGAAGTTTATACTTATATGCTTATACTTTCTACTGGGAAGATTAATTCTTACCTTCTAGGAAGCTAGGCCTATTTAAGAAGAATCTCTCTCTTATTACTATTAATCTCTATGTACTAAAAGCTTGAATCTAATTAGTCTTTTGGACGATTAAGCTAATTAGGCCTAACCCTAAATATATATAGATTTAAACCGCTTTCTTCTATCCATTAGCTCTTATTACGGGCCCCTCTATATAAAGTAGTACTTTAGCTAGTAGCTAGATAGAGAGTAAATAAACCTTAATATTTAATATAAAGCACTTATTATTATATACTACTTTTAAATTATAAAACTAAATAGCTACTCTTTAGTATACCCTTTATCTATTTACCTCCTATCTTTTATTATATCTCTTGGTATTAAGTTCGTAGTTACGCTACAGCCCTTATATAAAATAACTATAATAAATTCACTTAGTTTGCTAGTATAATCTAGGAAATACTTTAAAGATATTTTCATCTATACCCTCTACTAGTTAAGGAAAATAATATAAGAACCCTATATATTCCTACTTAGAAGTAAACCCTCTAAATATTATAAAGTTAGATACGCGCTATACTAGGTCTAATTATATTAGAGCTAAATAGACTACTAAGGCTCTTATTAGTAATACCCTTACTAAAACCTCTAATAGGGTATTATAAAAGCTACTATTCAAGATAACTCCTTAGCTTAAAAGGTCGATCTTATAGCGAGGTACTATAGATATTACTATATAAGAGATAACTCCTTAACTAAAGAGGTCTTTTATTAGAGGTTCTTATAGCTAGAGGTATAAGAACCTTTATAAGTAGGGATTTATATCTCTCCGTCTTCTTTATTCTGATAACTTATAATAAATCCTTAGAGATACTTATACTTAACCTTATATATATAAACACTAATCCTGCGCGAGGTATACGTTTTAATACTAATAATATATAAGAGATTACGAGAGAGTATAATGTTAATATAATTAATTAAATTTGCTCTTTTATTAAGTATTCCGTTATAAATGAAGAGCATATTATTTATATAGCCCTTAAGAGGGCCCTTATTAATACCCTTATAGGGGATACTTATAATTATATTATAGCTAAATAAGTAGATTTAGTAGTAGAAGCTAAGTGGGTTATTATATACCCTATAGAGTAGCCCTTCTTTAAGTAAGTCCTTCATACTACTAAGGTAGGGGTAGCCTAGGCCTATTAGGGGAACCGTTAGTAGGTATAGCTTAGATTAACTACTTTAATATAGAGAAAGCGTTACTAATAATAATATAGCTAGCGGATAAAGCGGTAGGAGAGGTAGTATTTAATAGTAGCGCTAGTAATATACAAGAGGATAAGTCGATAGTATAGTAGTCTATAGCAAGTAAAGAATTAGAAACTATATTATTAGTAAAGTATAAAGTTAAAGATCGTGAGGCTATAGGTATATATAAGTATAGCTATAATTAGGGGAGGTAGTTAGTAACTTAGGAGGTTATTAGGGATTATATAACCGAAGGCTATATATATATTATCAGGAGGCGCGGAGGTAGAAGGTCTATTGCACTTAAGTAGGTAAGGTAACTATATAGTAGCTAGAGGTATATAAAAGAATATATATTCAGAGGAAGTGACTATATAAAGACACTACTCCATAAAGAAACTACTATATTACTTACTTATTATATTATTTCTACTACTATAAATCTAAATAAAACGTTTTATTTCTTTTAATAGATAATACGCACTTACCTATGTACTTATATATCTATGAAAATAAAATAGTGTTGGCTATAACTTAGTAGATAAAACCTTAAAATAGAATATAAAGCTTTTATTATTCAGGACTACCTTTAAGCTATAGAGAACCTCTTTATTTAATTTCCTTTTCGACTGCTAATAGATCTTCAGTAATATAAACACTATAAAAGTGGAAAGCTACTCCTTAACATAGCTTATAATATATTTAGCTCCTATTACGTATTTTTCCCCTTAGTATATATAGCCTAAATAAGAGTAGAAGGTATATTAAAAAGTATATATTAAGAGGAGACTATATAAAGATACTACTATTAAGTTTATAATTATATTATAGTCCTTTATAAAAAGACTATAGTAAGTTTACTTGGTTCATAAGTATCATATAGGATATACTATATATATATTCTAATCTATACCTAGTGTTAGTTAACAATATATAATATATTAACCCTGTATATTTTAACTAATAAGTTAATACTTTAGATATTATAAAGTTAGATATATATTATACTAAAGCTAGTTATATAAGAGCTAAACAAGCTATTAAAGCTCTTATATTCATACCCTTATTAAGCCATTTAATAAAGAACTATATACGAGGGGTTAGACCTAAGTTTATTTAATAAGAGGTCGCTATAACACTATTTATTTAAGTGAAAGAGGAAAGGGGAAAGTTTTCCTCTATAGTAGAGAGTTTATTAGTCTATATAGAAACTAATAAATAAGCTCTAGGTAGGTCCCTTAAGGTAGGAAACCTATATAGAAGCCTAAGTAGGCTTAATCTAAGTATAGATTATAATACTATCCCCCCTCCTAGTTAGTCTACCCCTAGGTATATACTAAGTTATTATTATTATTTAGAACTACTCTGTATATAGCCTAATACCTATTTACTATATTAATATCTATTATAGCCTCTATAGGCTCCTAACTAGGCTCTATATACCCTTTCTACTTAAACAAGACTTTATACCTCTACTCTTACCTAATTACCTTTTATTATACTATATATATCTCCTTTATAGACTACGTAAACTAATTATTATTAGCTATAATTCGTAATAATTAGGGGTTTATTCTTATTTAGGTAGGTAGGAGGCCCTCTAGTACCCTCTAGAGGAGATTAATATAGAACTTAAAATAAGTATTACTAGGTATATCTAGTTTAATAATATATAGGCTTGGGACTCCTATTATACTATAGTTATAATAGCTTCTTATTAGGTTATTATAATACCTTTAGTATCGCCCGTTTCTAGCGTAGCACGTAACTAAAGTCGGCTCCGGAACGACCTTTTTCCAGGGGTCGTTCCTCTAACTATACTTATTAAGTTCGGAATTACGCCGCAGCCCCTTCGCAAAAAGACTATAACAAATTCACCTAGTTTATAAGCATAATTCGGGAAATACTATACGGGTATTTTAACCTATACCCTCTATTAGTTAAGGAAAATAATATAGGAACCCTATATATTCCTATTACTCATAAGTAAACCCTTATATAAAGTCGGACGCGCGCTATACTAGGGCTAATTATATTAGAGCTAAACGGGCTACTAAGGCTCTCATAGCAAAGCTACTATATAAGATAACTCCTTAACCCAAAAGGTTAACCTTCTAGCAAGGTACTAAAGGTATTATAAATACTATTATATAAGAGGTAACTCCTTAACTAGAGAGGTCTTTCCTAAGAGGTTCTTATAGCTAGAAGTATAAGAAGCTCTACTATAAGCAGGGCCTTATACCTCTCCCTTATCCTTATCCTTATCCCTTAACTATATTAATACTAGACCCTATATATAAATACGCTAAGCCTAAGCGAGGCATACCCTTTAGTATAAATAATATAGAGGGGATCGCTAGAGAGTTTAGCCTTAATATAATTAATAAAACCCGCTCTTTTATTAATTACTCCGCTATATATAGAGAGTATATTATTAGTATAGCCCTTAAGAGGGCTTACCTTATTACCCCTATAGGGAACTCTATAAGGTATAATAATATTAGAGCTAAGTAAGTAAACTTAGTAGTAGAAGTTTAGTAGGTTATTATATACCCTATAGAGTAGCCCTTCTTTAAGCAGGTCCTCTATATTACTAAGGTAGAGGTAGCCTAGGCAGCCTAGGCCTATTAGGGGAACGTTAGTAAGTATAGCCTATGCTAACTACTTTAATATAGAGAGAGCGTTGCTAATAATAGCATAGTAAAGATAGTAATAACTTCTAGCGGACGAAGTAGTAATAGAGGCAGTATTTAATAGCAGCGCGGGTAGTATATAAGAGGAAAAGTCGATAGTTTCGTAGTTTAAATAATTAAAAACTATATTATTATTAATATAAAGTTAAAGATCGTAAGGCTATAGGTATATATAAGTGCGGCTATAGTTAGGAGAGGATCACGTAACCAAAGGCTATATATTATTAGGAGGCGCAGAGTTAGAAGGTCTATTGCACTTAAGCAGGTAAAATCACTATGAAGTGGCTAGAGGCCCTAACTATAGTTATAAATAACTACGTTATAGCTGCTCTCGTTGTAATAGAATAAGCTCTTTAATAACTATAAATATAGCCCTATAGGACGTTTCTTAATAGTTATAAGCCTAGCTCTAACTAGACCCCTAACTACTATTTTAAAATAAGCTTTTATTACTAAAAGTACTTATTAAAACTTCCTCTCTCAGATTCCTTCCTTTTTCCTTATTATATACTATTCTCTATTACTTTAAACCCTCTATTTCTAAATAGCCTTAATTATAATATTTTTTATTATTATTATAATAGTATTATATTACCTAACTATGCATAAGAACTTTACTACCTAGTATATTATAATCTAAGCTAAAGCCTAAGCTATTAGAGTCTAGAAGTATATTAATCTAGATAACTCTAAGGGACCTTTATACCTAGGTAAGACCTTATTAGAGACCTTAACTCTTAATATATATATTACTAAGTAAAACTAGGATATTAACGCCTAATACCTATAGGGAAAGAGGACTTATAATTAATATATCGCTCTACTTAACTAGGAGGCTCTTAAAGAGGCTACTGCTAACGCTACTTCTAATACTACTCCTAAGTCTAGTACTAGGATATAGATAATAAATAAACTATAGCCCCTTTAGCCTCTAAACGCCCTAGTTATAATTAATAAGAATATTATAAGTATATAGGAATAATACCTAGAGCACTTTTATTCGCTTACTATATTAAAGTCTAGGTGAACCCGCGAGGACTAAGAGTTTAAGTATATTAACTATTTAGTTATAGAGATTATTACTTATAATATAATTATACCTATATATATAGAACTTCTTACTAAAGGGGATATAACCCTTTATAGCCTTATTATTAATCTTAAATATTATTACGCTCTAAGTAAGGCTAGTACTCTTATTACTATTTAAGAGAAGTATATCTAAGTCTTAGAAAGGGTAAATAGGAGTATTAATTCTAATACCTAAATTAAGAACTTTAGGGGTGTTTATTTCTATACTACTTAGCCTAAGCTTCCTAAAGCGAGTAGTACTCTTACTTTAAAACCTTTTCTTTAGGTAATAAGTTATTACTTTATACCTACTTAGGCTAATATAGAGATTATAAATATCCTTAAATAGGAATACGTAGGTATACTAGTTTCTAATATAAGCTAATATACTAATGTATTTAAGGATCTCTTAAATAAGAATATACTATACTTAGGATTATAAGGATAAAGCGCTAAGGTCTTTATAATACTAGCTAGTTATATAAACGAGGCTAATTTATTAAATAGTCCTATAACTAGTAACCTATCTAGTAGTAAATAGTATTTATATAAGTCGAGCTATTAATAGCTAAGCGTCAATTCTAACTACTTAAAAGCTACTTTAACCAGATATTACTAGAAAGGCCCCTATATATTAATAATAGATATATAAGTAGCTTAGATCTATAACTAGTTAAATAGTAACCTATACTTTACTAATCCTTATGTTAAACTTATATATAAGGGCTAGCTACGCGCTATACTATATAAAGGTAAGAACTACTAGAATAATAAGTGGGCGAATAAGAGCTTATCTAAGAAATCTAACGCAGCCCTGAGCTACCCTATCATTATAGTAATAATCGCTTTCTATATTACCCTTTAAAATAAAGTTAGGGATAATATAATTAACTTAGATAAAGAGTACTTAAAGATCTTTATAACCCCCTACTTAGCACCTTATATATTATATAAGTCTATAGTCCTAAATAACTATAGAGAGATATACCTAGTAAATAGTATATCCCTACTTATCCCCTCCTTAATTAGGTATTATAATAGAGAATATGTTAATTCTAGAATAGCTTTATATCTAATTATTATAAAAGGTATATATATTATTAAAAATACTTTTAATAGCCTAAAAGGTATAAATATAGAGAACCTTATACTTTATAATATAGGATATATAGAGAACTTTTATATTAATATTATCTCTAAAGCGCTATTTTAGAAGATAGGTATTTAATATTTAGGATATAACTATATACTTCGCTTTAGAACTTATAAGAATAGCGTTATAATTAGAAAGCTTATCAGGAAGGCAAGCCTCGCCTTCCTTAAATATAAGCCTTATTCCTTATACTCTATTCCTAAGTAGATCCCCTAAAGTATTAATACTATTATTAATAACATAAACTACGTGCTTATAATATATAAGTATACCTCTTTTATATTACTACTAGATAGGAGCAATAATATAATACTTTAGTACCTCTAAAGTAGCTACCTTAGCCCTAAAGCTCTTAAGTAGCTAGTATATATTACTTAGGGGGTAAGGATTAAGGGCTTAATATACTTAGAGTACTAATACTATATAGTTATATATACTAGATAGGTAATTTTAAGACGAATATTAGAAGATAAGTAATATACCCTTATTATAAAATCGTATAGGATCTATTTAACTACTCTACAAGCTTTAACTAGAACTAGTAGCTCCTTACTATTAAGGATAAATATACTGATTAGCTCTTTATATTTCTACGTATTAATAAGACCTATAATAACGCTATACTCGCTCTATATACCTTTAAGTAATAAGTGTTTTAATAGAAGGGACCTTTTATTTATAAGATTAGATACGACATTAAGAGGTTAGGAATTTTATTTATAGGATATATATAATATAAGGATTAGACCTATATAAAAGGAATATAGATTACAATAACCCCTCTATATATAAACGAACTAAATAGTAGAGGGGAATAGGCTAGTTAGGAAGTTATTACTTAAATAATTAAGATCCTCGCTATAACTAGTATTCGCTATTATAAATTAAAGAGGAGTAGTTCTACTAGTACTTTCGCTAGTAATAGCTTAATAATGGAGTAGCTCTAACCCGCGACCTTCGCCCTTACAAGGGATATATATATACCTATAGCTATTATATTTACCCCCTTAAGAGGGATTAAGAGAGAGGAATTATTAAGAGAGACTTTAAGGTAGTATTATAGGGATATATTAGATACCTAGTAGGATATATTCTAAATACTTATAACTTATATAAGGTTTAGATCCCTACTTTATAAATAGTTATTATTATATAGAATATAATATTTAATAAATAGACTTTCTATATAAAGAATAAACTAAAAGAGGCTATCTAAGAAGATATTATCTATAAAATAGTAAGAGAGATTAAAAAACCTATATTATGAGTTAATTTTAAACTTTAGATCCTAGGTATTATAAATAAGAACGAAGCTATATTAATACTTATAACTAAATTATTACTTATACTAACCCTTATTCCTATAACTAAATCTCTAAATAGAAGAATCCTAAAACTTCTAAGGAGATACGTAAGCTAAAGGAGGGGGTAGCTTTATCCCCTGATCCTATACTAGAGCTAGATAAAAGCCTAGCTCTAATAGATAGAGTAATAGATATAATATATATATTAGAAATAGATTATATAAATAAAGCTATTAAGGAACTTAATCCTAAAGGGGAACGGATTAAAAACTATATTATAATTAAACTACTTACTATTTTATAAAGTATTTTCAATATAAGCGAGTATAATAAGAATAAAACTTTAGATAGGAGATCCTTAAATCTACTAATATAACTATACTAGGATACTAAAGAGAGGGCTAATACTAAATAGAGGTCTAACTAGGTATATAACTAGGAGGACTATAGCTAAACTTATTAAAGCTAATAATTATATAATCTATTACTTAGTAACTTATAACTAGGAATAGTAGAGAGCGAACCCCGCTCTAGTGACTAGTTTTTACTATAGCACTATATAGAGCGGGAGTAAGTATCTAGCTTCTTTAAGACTTTTATACCTAATTAGTAGAAGGGCCTTTTAGAAGCTAACATAGGGTCCTATACGCTCTATAGCTATATTTATATGGGTGTTTATAGCGTAAAGCCCGCTTATATAACTATAAGAATTTATAAATACCTTATTACTAATAGCCTTACTAAGCTCCCTTGCTTATAGAAAGAACTTCTAAACCTTCTATAAGCGCTCTAAACTCGCTTGAAAAAAGTAGCTAAGGTTAAGATAAGTAAATTATAATAAATAGATATATAGCGCGTTATTAATTAAGAGATAATAATAAAGAGACCGATCCCTTTAAAGTAGGTATTTACTTATAAATTTAATAAGGATAATATCCTCGATTAATATACTAGGGAGGGCTAGCTATAGCTAGCTCTAAGGAGAACACTTCCGTTAGTAATTTTATACTATAGGTAGAATAAATCTAATTAGTAATACTATATATTCTATTCTGTATACTGAGGAGCGCTAGCTATAAGCTCTTCTAATAGGATATCTATTATAATATCTAGTATTTAATATTAGTAAATAGTATAGTAGTCTCCTTATATAGTAATCTCCTCTTGATATATAGTCTTTTATACACCTCCCGCTCTTATTAGAGGTATATATACTAATAGAGATAATAAGGGATAGGAGGTAAGTAAACTATAGGCTATACTAAGAAGTAGCTATTTATTTATATAGCTTATATACTACTTAAAATCTATAAGTGCCTTATAAAGAAGATAGGTAAGGAGATTCTTTATAGATTAAAAGTAATCCTTAATAGGTACCTGGTTAAAGGTAATCCTTAATAACTACCTTATATTATATTTTAAGGTTTTATCTATTATATCTAGGTATAGCTAACTTTATTTAACCTTAATAAGGGTATAAATATACTAATAGGTACTTATTATATACTTAAAGAAATAGATCTCTTTATTAGGATTTATAGTAGGGATAATTACTAGATAAACGAATAGTATAGTATACTTTTTATATAATACTCTCTTCTTAATATATAGTTCTTTATATACCTCCCGCTCTTATTAGAGCTATATATATTAAGAGAGATAATAAAGAGTAGAAGTTAAGTATACTATAGGCTATACTAAGGAGTAAGTTTTATCTACTAGGTTTAGTTATACTTAACTCTATTTAACCTGCATAAGGGCATAAATATACTAGTAAGTACCTATTCCTACTAGCTACTAGCTCTTATACTTATTAGAGGTATATAGATTAATAGAGATAATAAGGGATAGGATATAAGTATATTATAAGCTATACTAACAAGTAGCTTTTTATTTTTATAGCTTATATACTACTTAGAATCTATAGGTACCTAATAGAGAAGTAGTACTAGCAAGCTATAATTAAAGAAATAGACTTTCTTATTAGGATTTATGGTAGGGATAATTACTAGATAAGTAAATAATATAATAATCTCTCTATATAATACTATAAGAGTATAGCTATAGGCCTAAACTAGGAAAGGCTAGAATACTAAAACGTAGGTATATGTAGTTATATTAAACTATTGCTTAACCTTCTAAGTCTCTAGCTTATAGAGTTTTCTTAAGAGTATATATATTTACTACTAATTCGGTAATATTTTGCTAATAGCGTTAGCTCTATATCCTATACCTGCTATTATTCCTTATAATTACCCCCCCCTCTGAAGCCTTAGTCCCTAAGGCGTATTAGTAGGGTAATATAGCTCTACGTCGTCGCGGATATCGTTACTAACTATAGGGCGGCGTCTCTACGCCTTTATTATATTATTTACTCTTGCCTTCTACGCTAGATCTAGGTAGTTATAGCGAATAATATATTTTTGTTTTCCTAGCGCGTTATAAGTATTTTTAAATTTTAATTATTAGTATTATTTTTTAATTAGTTACTAATAGTTATATAACCGTTTAGCAGTATATAACTAGTAATTATTTAGCCTTATTACTTAGCGACTTAAAATATAAAAGGGCGTCTTCTTTTTAAGGTCTCTAACCTAGTTAGAATTTCTCCTCTTTATAATCTTTTTTAGTCTAGCTACCTCTCCTATATTAGCGCTTATTTTATAAGCCTTTACTATAATTATTAAGCTTTTTCCCTTTTCTCTTCTAATCTCGCTTATATCCCTCTCTAGCCTTTTACTAATAGCTCTCTATAATATCTTATATTCTATATATAAGCGTAGTTCTTATAAAATACCTCTATAATCCCGAGATTCTTTCTAGCGATCTTACTAGTAATACTAATAATAGCTATCCTTACCTTAGCTATCTTTATAAAATACATTAGCATATTATCTACCTTCGCTATATATATAGCGAGCACGCATAGAATTATATCTATTATAATTTTAATAAGAAGAAATATACTACTATAAGTCTCTACTAATTTACTAATAGGTTACTATATATTAATATTTCCTAGGTCCCTTAGGAGCTTTAGGGCATAGCCTAGATAACTTAGAATATATTCTACTAGATCTAGATCTAAGAGCGTAATAGTATCCTAACCCCTCTTTATTATTATTATATTCTAGCTACGCTTAATAACTATTTAGTAATATAGAAGCATATTACTAAGCTTATCTATAATCCTATTACTAGTAATAGTAGCTATAATATAGAGTAGCTTTAGCTCTAGGAGCTTACCTCTATCTATAAGCACCTCGCGCTTAATATCCTAGTTTATATAGGCTATTACTTGCTATTCCCTTACTAATTATATCCTACTAACTACTAAGTTTTAGGCTAGTACCCTTTATAATAGTATTAATATTCTTTAGCGCCTAAACGCCGCCTAGCTAGCGTATATTTATAATAATAGTCCTATTAACTACCTCTATAACGAGATTAACTACCTACTTAATAACCTTTTAATAAAGCTAGTCCCTAAGCGCGCTTATAAGCGTAATATTACCTTTTTCCCTAGGTTTTATAAGGAGCTTTAGCAAAATCTCGCTATATATACTACTAATAATATCCCCTCTTGCTTTATTACTATTACTAGTACTCGCCCTATCTCCTGCGCCTCTTACCTTAGTACCCCTACTAAGTATAGCTAAAGTAGTAGCGAAGAGTTAGTAAAGAAGACTAAGAGAGCTAAGGTTACTATTACTATTTCTAATAGTAATAGTTCTAGTAGCGAGTTAGGTAGTAGCGCTAATAGCGAGTTAGCTAGTAGTTAGCCTATAGGTAGTAATAGTAGGGATACTAATAGCGCTAGTTTAGCAACTAGTTGCTATAGTAGTTATAGTAGTACTACTCGTAGTCGTAGCGGTCGTAGTAGTCGCCCCCGTAGCTATCCTAAGAAGTTAATAACTAATTAGATAGTTAGCTCTTTTCCCTTTTATAGGATAATACCCCTTTTTACTATAGCTTTAGCGATAATTCGCTGCTTAATTTAATTAATATTTTGCTTCTAAACTAAGTTCTATTTTATAGTCTTATAATTTATAATTACTAACCTATTATAGTAGTTTTAGTAGCTAGTTATCCTACTTCTTATAAGCCTTCTTATATTATTTATTAAACTTGCGAATAGCCTTATGCGCGTTCGCTAAGTTCTCTATAGGTTCCTATATATTATATTCTATAAGCTATCCTACTTACTTAACTAAGTATTATATATTATTACTAACGCCTTACTATATAATAATCTCTTTAACCTCCTATTCCTCTAGCTTATCCTTAAGCTCTAGGTATATAGGCAAGCCTTTGCTACTTACTTAGCGATTATCCTATAGTTCTAGTAAGGTAACTAAGAATATATTATATATTCTTTAGTATTATAGTAGTAGATAAACTCTATAAGCTTATATGCTAATTAGTTCTATAATAGCTACCTATATAAACCTAGGCGCTAGTTTTCTATTCTTAAACTAGAATTTCTTTATTAATAGCCTAATAACTTATCCCTAATAGTAAGTCTATTCCTTATACCTTATATTATAATACTTAGCTTACGCCTTAGTAGCCTTCTACGACTATTCGTAGGCTGTCTTACGAAGCCTTAAGATATATTTAATTCGCTCCCTTATGCCCTATATTATAACCCTATTCGCAGCGGTTATATATTCTACGCAACGTGGGTACTAGCTATATAAGGCCTCTATTAGCGAGTAGCTAGTAGTACTATAGTAACTATTATTATATATAAACTTAGCCTCGGGTAACTAGATAGCTTATTCTTATAGTAAGTCGCTAGTATATACTTATAGGTACTTTTCTAATATCTAGTACGTCCTTTTAGACTACTTATTAATCTAGGGGTAATATATAGTAAAGAGGTAGCGCTTAATAGCCCTCTCTCCTATGAATTCCTCCTAAAATTAGCTAGTAAGGAGCTTATCTTAGATACTAATAATACCCTCTAGGGTATTAAAATAGCACTCTACCTATTTATAGATAATCTGCGCTAACTTAGTAGCTATTAGCTACTTTATTATTAGGATAAATATAGCGAACTTAGTTATCTAGTATATAATAATAAGAACTATGTTATACTCCCCGCCTTTATACTAATAGCTTAGTAGAAGTCTAGTAATAAAGTCTATACTAATTTCCTAAAACGGGTGCGCTAGTAGGGGTAGTAGGTATAACTTTCTATAGGGCTTATACCTCGGAACCCGGATCCCTTAGTATATATAGCACCCTATAATAT
>JAVHLU010001122.1:0-37041 GCA_036785755.1 Colletotrichum ledebouriae | reverse complement strand
TATTATATATAGCTATCTTAGCTATATTAGCTATAACTTACTAGTTAAATAATAGCGGTTTTAATAATATATAAGGGGGTAAGGAAAGGGATATACTCGCTAGAACCTACTAATAGTATATAAAAAAGAGAAAGAGAGGATTTTAGGGTCTATATTATTCCTACCTTAATTCTATAAGAAAGTATAGCTATTACTATTCCCTTAGAACTAAGGTAGGTCTATAAATATCTTCTTCTCTTTAAACTACGTTTTTATTATTATTTATATCGTTATTATTTATTACTTATAAATTTCTTAAGTTATTATTATATTTAAAGTAGATTAATTATATATATATATATATTAATAATAAGGATATATAGATATAGCGAAGGCACCTAACTCTCTAAGAAGCTTATAAAAGCTATTAAAAAGAGCAAAAGAATCTACCTCTAGGTACTATTAAGATAGGGCTAGAACTAATAGGAACTAGAAAGATAATAAATAATATAGCTCTATTTATAAATAAGTAAGAATATTAAGAGTAAGCTTAAAAGATATATAAAATAATTCGTAGATCTAATTAAAAGAGATTATTTAAATTAGGCGCAGATTTACTAAGAAATTACTAAAAAACGAGGTATAGGGTTATTAAGGTACTAATTATAATAATAATAATACTATCTTTTCTTCTATTATACTCCTCTCCTCTACGCTCTACTCTATAGTCTCCTTATAATAGGTTTATGCGCTAAGGGAGTTTTCCGAAAGTTGCGCAGCTAAGTCTATCCTATCCTATCCTAATACTACGCGGTTAGGCGCTTTTCTAGCTATAGCTATATCTAGGGGGGTATATCGTAATACCTTTAGTATTACCCGTTCCTAGCGCGGTATATAACTAACGTTAGCTCTAGAGCGACCTTATTCCGGGGGTCGTTCCTCTAACTGTGGTTATAAGCGACTACGTTATAGCTACTCTCGTTATAATAGATTAAGCTCTTTAGTAACTATAAATGTGGCCCTATAGGACGTTTCTTAACAACTTAGTAATCGGCTAGTATACGAACTCCTATCATAGAAAGAGGATGTGTCGCTATTCAATAGATAAATAAAATAAGAAGCTCCAGCCTTCAGTGTAACTCTCGCACAAAAGTTACAACACATGAAAGTTTGACTACATACCCATCCTCCCTAGCTCGCGACGGGGTTCATGACATCGAATACCATCACGAAGAATGCTTATGATCAGATTCGAGCTATGGGCCTAGCTTTCTCTTCTTCCGTGGGAAACAATTCTCGTCGGGGAGATACTCCTTCTCATAAATACCTCTCTTCAAAAATTTCTCATAGCTAGAGAAACCCTCAGCAAATGTGATACATCGAGGTCGGTGCTCACAACATAGCGTCCTGCGCGGGCAATCCATATAGTGACCACAAGGCATCCAAACCACGCATCCCTTCCGCCTGTTATTTTCCTCGGGTGACTCGACCGTAACGTGACTTGGCACCGTGCAAAGCGGCTTGTCGCATAAATGAGAAATCTGGGTGTTGGGTGAAGTTTTCAAGCCGGCGGCAAAGACGACCATCTCCTGCAGGGTGCAGAACTTCTTGGCACCATCAGCGTTGACTTGCGCGTAACCTCCGGGTTTATTGGGTGCGAGCGTGCTAAGTCGGCACCAGCCGTCTGTCTTGACATCCATGTTGCGGAGGAAATCGAGCGCCGCCTCGGAATCGTTCGAGTACTTCTCGTATGCGGCCTTCTTCTTCTTTGCTTGAAGATCCTAAGGAAGAAGGTTAGACGATTAGGACCATGGCGTGTTAGCAAACTTACATGTTTTCCGTCGCGGGTTTCGTCTATATCGGAAGTCACCAATGTCTCCTCTGAGGAACTGCAATCGGTGTCGTCTGGTTCGTAAGGCGCCTCATCGTCAAGTTCATGACGTTCTTTAAGGGTTTCCAAGTGATGGGGGGGACATCCTCGAGCGTGTTGGAACAAGTAGGTTACGATTGAAAGCCCAAAGAACGAATTGCTGTTGGTTGAGGACTAGAAACTGGGGGATGTAACTTCTTATATCAACGTGAGACCAATATGGTTTTTTAACAGAGTAGCTGCTCTCCCACTATTGAAGGATAAGAGGTGTCCACTTATCGCAATATCGGCATCAACTGGTTAGATCTCTAAAGTTTCTTACCCCGGTCTGGGTGGCATATTTATCGCAATTTTGTAGATCACGAGTGGTCTTCCAAGTTTGATGCCCTGTTCTCTTGTTGTTCATTGACAACTCTAGCAACTGTTCGCCAATCAACGCCGCACATTCCGGGAATCATGATCAGCAGCTCGCGTCTAGGAGCTCCATGTCAACGAACTAACTCGTGCCAGCCACCGCTGTGGACTTGCAACCCAATTCATATGCCGCTGTCGTCAGAAAGTAGGGCAAAATAGCCCTCGCTGCATCTGGCACCGGTTGAAAGAGCCACGGAGGTGCATCGCTTAAGCTGATGTCCACCGTTCTGAGGGGAAAAAAAGCAATGATAATGACGCCTCAGACCCGTTAACCTGCAGACGGGCTCCGAGAAGACGCAGATCGCCAGGGGTTTACAGCGCTTGCATGCGGCTGCTTTTGACAAGTTTTCTTTGGTGTTCGAGTGTCTTCGTCATTCTCGTCTTCCTGGCAAGCCATTGCGTCGCTCGACAGTGATCACTCATGGTAAAAGTACGCAACCTCAAGCCTCCTCATTTAATCACGTTGATTATGTGTTACTCCTCGAATCTCAGGGGCACTTCGAGAAGCCGCTCATCTAGATCGCCGCCGCCTTGCCACCTATGGTTACGAGGCTACAGACCTAGCCGGCGGTGCGACAAGCACGGAAGGGAGAGAATAACATGCTCGGCAGGCATGATCTCAAACCAGACTTTGTCTGTATGTGACCTTCAAAATATTCTCATAATCTCCACATCTCGAATGAAGCTGGAAGAACCAAAAGCTGAAAAGGCAATCCGATCGCCAGGCCCCGGTCCCAGATGTTGCGAACGGCGGATGACCCTCGAAGAAGACAAGCCGCATGGTCAAGGCAATGTCAATAACGCAGATTGAAGCCACAGAGGTGGCATGATACGCATTCTCTGATCGTGGCTTGCCGGAGGAATTAGAGAAAACCGAGAGCTTGGTCATTGACTCGACCCTCGCCAAAAGCCCACAAAAGATTTCGTTCCTGGCGGCGTTGATTACTGCCGCCGAACGTGAGCAGTTGTTTACTAGTAGGTTCTCGAACTGTTTACATTCGAGAACTCAACTCGGTCGGCAAAGTGGTTGTACTCAAGACTCAGGGCGCGGCCAGTGACTCGAGTGTTCGGAAGCTGTCCCGAGTCTGCTTACCCGAGACACCGGCGGTACCGGGGGCTGTCATCGGCCTCGCACAATCTCATGAGATGTTTCCGAGTCAACCCCGAAAGCTGTTGAGCATGGATGCAATGGACCCAAGTGACTCACAGCAGTGTCGCACATTGAATTAACAACATCACCAGTCGCCGCCGACGAAAATGCTAAACATGACGATATGTCGAAGATGAAACCTTTGGCAGCGAATTCCTCAAGCATGACACAGGCTGGGTCGTATCCCTGGAATAGCGATCCAAAGATCGCATGAGCCCCGCATTTTGATCTCATGCCTCGTTGAAAATTGCAGTGCCTCGTCGCGCCTTCTTCGGTCCACACGGCCAGAGGGAAGAGAGCAATGTGCAGCGGGATGCGGTTTGGTTGTGGCGGGACCAGGTCATCTTGCATTTTGCTATGTCTCTGTCGCACCGCTAATAAACGCAACTACACGATTAGTATTTTAACACTAACGTACAGCCCTAACCCGTCGTAAGCCTTATGACTGGAACAAACTGTCAACGTCTGCGTCGTGGCAGCGTCGGCCTTCTTAGTACGGCGGCCGCCGCGGGTCACAACGGAAGACTTCCATTCGTTCAAAGCCTGCGTACCAGAATTCCCTTCCCAAACTCCGATTTGCTTTTGTTGAAAAACATTTGCAACGACAGGAACCTCGTCTCGGCCAAAACTGCCGGTCCACTCGGCCACACCACACACACCACAACCCCTCGGCCTCAAAGCCCTGTAGCCAAGCTCCGAAAAAAAACCATTTAATGAAGAAAGTGCGCGTATGATCTATGCAGATGCGGCGGTAGACTCGGTCTTGGCCTCAGTGCCCGCGAGGTTGGTAGGCTTTGCGTTGGGGTTCTTAGTGTAGTAGTCGGAAATGGCTGCCTTGATGGCATCCTCGGCAAGCATGCTGCAGTGCAACTATTAATAAGTTAGTGGCAAGCGCTATACTGTGTGCATGAACAAGACGAAGGGCGTACCTTGACAGGAGGAAGCTTGAGCTCCTGGGCGATTTCGGTATTCTTGACACGGCCGGCTTGCTCCAAGCTGCACCGCTTTGTCAGCGATTATTGAAGGGCATATAGGGTGTAGAATAACTCACGTCATGCCACGAACAAGCTCAGTCAGGTAGCTGGAGGAGGCAATGGCTGAGCCGCAGCCGAAAGTCTTGAACTTAACATCAGAGATGGTGTTGGTCTTGGGGTCAACGCGGATGTTGAGCCTGTAAAGGGAAATGTCAGCATCCAATCTACGGCTCCTGGTGTTTTGCACCGGTCTCCGAGTCGCATGGCATAAGCCGAAAGGGCACATAGGGTACAGCGAGCGTACGTCCGTCCAAGCTGGTCGCTGTGCCCTGGGTGCCGAGAGGCTAACACAAAGGTTTTCTCGCATCGAGGTGCAGTCTGGAGGGAAAGTGTCTTACTTCATGACATCACCGCAAGCGGGAGCTCCGACAAGGCCCTGACCGACGTCCTGGTCACCCTTGGGCATGGAACCGACATTTCGGGGGCGGGAGTAGCTGTTTGGCGGACGTCAGCACCCTTCATCTTTCAAGCTTGATATCGAGGGTCACGCACTGGTCAAGGACCTTCTCGTGGTATGCCCTCGTTGCGCCGACAGTGACAGCAGGCGCAAGTTGGCGCACGGGAGCGGCGGAGGGGCGGACGGAGGTGGTGAGGATCGCGCGGGAGGCGACACGAAGGGATCGAGAGAACATCGTGAAGAGTGCGGAGGTTACGATTTTTTTTTTTTCGCTTTCGTGGGGCTTCTTGTGTCGAGCTTTGGCAACTTTCGCAGGTTGATCTAAAGTCAGCAAAGGCTGCGTAAGGTATTCGAAGTATGTCGAGATGATAAGTCGAAAACAGATGGCGAATATAGGGATTTGTTGAGATACGGAGCGGTCGCAGTAATGAGGGCGCGGGAGAGGAGGCGAAGGTTCTAATCGGGGATAACTGGGGAGGCCCAGGACTGGCAGAGGTGACTTTGCGGTTTCGGGACTTGTGACGGAGAACGATGGCGATCTCGGTGGTAGACAGTTACAGCCACCAATCACAGCTATCAATGACTATGCATTAAGTCATGGAGAGCTCACTAGGCTCGGCGCCTCGGAGAAGACAAATTTGGTCCGTCCCCACTTCTCCGAGAAGAAGACATGTTGATTGGTCCAGATAAGTCGTGCTCCCTCGGCCCAACGAAGGATGAGATATGTGTCCGCCTGCCTTCTACCAGCTGGCTGGGCGGGATTTGTCATTGCCCTCGTCGACGTCGTCGCTGATGTTACGTACGCGCCCCGCTTTATTTCTCTTCTTCGGTTCTTCTGGTTTTTCCATGGACCCCTCAAAATCCGGGGAAACCGGATTAGATCATAACTGATATCGTATCTCTAACCTACCTGGAATAGTTCAGTATATGCATCAAAGAAGCACAATTCATTTAATAGACTTAATAGCTCTTTGCGCCCCACTCTCTACGTAATCGATAGGCTCTTGGGTGACCTAAGGCGGGGGGCAAGCAGCTTCCAGCAGCAACCACCGCGCCCTGTGGTAACTGGGATCCTACCGCGGGGCAACACCTATCCATCCCACCATTTGCGAACACCAACTCAACGCCCTTCCTACCTGCTTGCACAGTTTGTAAGACAGAGCTCAGTTCAGCCACCTCCTCAAAGCTCGTTATACCACCGTTAAGCGGGCGGTTTCTCTTCTGCAAACAATTCCCGAGCACCAGCATCTCTACGTTTTCTTGAAGAAGCTCGTCACGACAGCGGTGACCACGGCGAAGGTTTCCACCATGGCGTGCCCACACCTTGAGACTGTAGGCTCATGTTCGTCCTTCCTTCTAGGACTCTGATCACCAGTCTGTCGAATTTCGATGAAGCTCCTGACTAATTCCTTATAGCCCTCCAACCACCAGCACCCTTCCACTCGGTGTACCGCGAGGATTGCACCCAATGCTTCGACTCTTTAGTAAGCCCACTTCCTTCTGCCTAGCCATGCGTGCTTCTTTGCGATGCCTTTTACTAATCCGAGATACCTAGGATGATCCGGCCGGTGTCGATGTCTGCCTCCAATGTTTCAACGGTGGTTGTGCCGGCGACCGCAACCATGCTCAGCTTCACCGACAGCTATGGAATCACCCTCTCGTCCTTAACATTCGCCGCACTCGCAAAGTTGTTGTTCGCGATGAACCCCCCCTCAAGATGTCCAAACTTGCCATTGCCGCTGAGACCGAAGAGGATCGATTCGATACCGCAACTACTGTCAAGTGCTTGGAGTGCAACCACGATTTGGATAAGACAAGCGACAAGCTTGCGCCCATCGTCGACGGTATCATGAAGGCAAATACCTTCTCCCGCAAAGAGGAGGTCAAGGCCTGGGAGCAAGAGCTGACCAGCTGCGAACACATCTTGCTGATGCAGCAATCGGAGCCCCGGACCATTCAGTCAGGCGATCTCGGACACTGTTCCGCTTGTGATTTACACGAGAACTTGTGGCTCTGTCTGGAGTGTGGAAATCTAGGCTGTGGACGTAAGCAGATGGGTGGTGTTGACGGCAACTCCCACGCTCTCGCCCACTCGACTGAGTCCGGCCATGGTGTTGCTGTGAAACTGGGGTCCATCACCCCTGAAGGCACAGCAGACGTGTACTGCTACAAGTGTGACGAGGAGCGGATCGACGGAGATTTGGGTCAACATCTAGGTCACTGGGGAATCATGTTGGCGGATCGACAAAAGACCGAGAAGAGTTTGACGGAGATGCAAATCGAGCAGAATCTGCGTTGGGACTTCAGCATGACCACGGAGGATGGCAAGGAGCTGAAACCGCTCTTCGGTGCTGGCTTGACTGGCCTTAAGAATCTCGGCAACAGCTGCTATCTGGCCAGCATTGTCCAATGCTTATTCGACACACCCGCATTCAAGAACCGATACTATCTACCAGACCGCGATCTTCCTGCCGTCGAAGAGCCTGCGGCGGACCTTGAAACGCAGCTGCGCAAGATGGCAGACGGCCTGATTTCTGGCCGGTATTCGAAGCCCGATTCGGACGTGGTTGCATCTGAGCAGTCTCCCGAGATCGCCCACCAAAAGGGTCTGGCGCCTGCCATGTTGAAACACTTGATTGGCAGAGGACACGAAGAATTTTCTACCATGCGGCAACAAGATGCATTTGAGTTGCTGCTGCACATCTTCAAGCTGGTCACGCGATCTCAGCACCCGTCTGATCTCGGCGATCCTACCCAACCGTTCCGGTTCGTCCTGGAGCAGCGACTCCAATGTCTTGGATGCAAGAAAGTGCGGTACACGACCAATGAGCAGGATACTATCTTCATCGACGTCCCTCTAGAGAAGATGCCCGCGGCCGACGGAGCCGAGACGAAGCCGGACGCATACAAGGCAGTCACGCTGAAAGAGTGCCTCGACAACTTCACAGCCGAAGAAGTCGTGGAATTGACATGTTCTGCGTGCGGTAGCAAGGATGGTTACACGAAGCGTTCCCTGTTCAAAACGCTCCCGGAGAATCTTGTCGTTAACGCTCGAAAGATGACAGTCGTCAACTGGGTGCCTATGAAGATTGATGTACCGGTCATCGTTCCTGATGAGCCATTCCCTCTCGACGAGTACCTTTCCAAGGGCTTGCAGGCGTCCGAAGAGACGCTGCCAGACGAACCCGAGGCCGCTGCCCCGGCTTTTGTCGCCAATGCCGAGGCTGTCAGTCAGCTCGAGGCGATGGGTTTTGGCCGCAATCGCTGTGAAAGAGCTTTACATGCCACCGGCAACTCCGATGCCAACACTGCGATGGAGTGGCTCTTTGCACATATGGAGGATCCCGATATTGATGAACCCTTGGTGCTAAGCGCTGGCGCTACTGCCGGAGGCAGCTCGGCTGACCCCGAGAAGATTGAGATGCTGGGAGCTATGGGCTTCTCCCTGCCTCAGGCCAAGAAGGCTCTCCGTGAGACGAATGGGGATGTCGAACGAGCTGTGGAATGGCTCTTCAGCCACCCCGACGACCAAGGCATATTCGACGAAGATGAGGCGGCTGCCGGAGCAACTGATTCTTCTGTCCCCAAGGCAGACGCAGGAAGCGCAGCTACCCCCGCCAATTACCAGCTCCAGTCAATCGCATGCCACAAGGGCACAAGCATTCACGCTGGGTATATTACTATTCAAACCAGCATCCGCGATACCGCGCTAATAATGACTGCAGACACTACGTAGCCTTCATTCGCAAGGAGATCAACGGGCAGCCCGTGTGGGTGTTGTTCAACGATGAAAAGGTCGTCGAGGCGGGTGAGATCGAGGAGATGAGGAAGTTTGCCTACGTCTACTTCCTCAAGCGAGTCTAGGCCAATGAGGTGATACAGAAAGGCGTTTACGGTGCGGGGTCAAGATGAGACTGGGTCAGACATTACTGCCCAAAGCTTAAGGACGGCACGAGGTGGTATGCATCAACTGTTCAACGGAGATAAGGTAGCATGGCGGGAGCGGCGGCTGAATGCAGATGAGAAACATGCATGGAAGAAATAGAAAAGGAGGGGATGAGACCACATGGTCAAAAGTTAGCAACAACTGGTGTTTGTTGATCCAGAATGGCTTCATCTTCCTTGGGGTAAATTTCCTAGACCACAACTCCAAGACGCCCTTTGCTATGCCGGTATCGGGCATGCATTTTTCCAAAGATTCCCGCTCCGGGGGCCTATACTGAATAGCCAGACGCCCTTCTCACCGTGCCTCATAATGTTACATGTTCTCGGTAGTATGACCGTTCACTCTGCCAGACGGTAGCTCACAAGAGTATCAACGCGGTGGTTGCTCGTGCTGAAGCCACGCAGCTGGACGCGCTCGCCGTTCTCAATCTCCTTGGCGTCGCTCTCACCCCACTCGACGGGGACCTCGCTGTCGGCGTCGGCGTAGACGAGCACGTTGAACGTGCAGTCGCCAGCGAGTTGGGGGAGGAAGGTCACCGAGGCAGTGATTTGTCGGAAGATGGCGGCGATCTCGTCTTGGATCTCCTTTTCGGTCTTTTCGGGTGCGGCTTCTGTCGTCGACCTGTTCGGTGCAAATAGGAGGGGTCCCCATCCGTCAGCCATGGGGGTACAAGTAAGTGAAGTGGTGGAGTTCAGGAGAAACAACGTACCCCGGCGCGACGTTTTCCTGGTCCGATGCCTTGGATGCTGATTTCGACTTGGACGACTTGGACTTGCCGAAGATTTGCACCTGCAACGCCACAGCTTGTCAGCAAGGAGGGGTTGGCTCCTTTCAACGAAAATTCGCGGGTAATGGAGTGGTTCTCTGACATCGAATTGCCAACGCTCGACGTGTTCACCCGTGTCCTTGTTAGTGATGACAATGACAAGCTTGGAGATCTTCCCGCGCAGCATCCAGCGATCCAGCTGGCCCATAATCTTCTTGATGTATGCCCTGACCTGGTCGTCGGACGATACTGCAAAAAGGGGGGGCCCTCGTTAGCTTGCGCTCGTCGCAATCGTTCGAGGGTGGGGGGGCTTCGGGATTCGAACCTAGCATGTTGAGGCCATATTTCTTGACGCTATCGAAAACTCGTGTGTCAGTATTGTATTAAAGACAAATAAGCGGTCGCAATGTAGGAAAAGGTCAGCTGCACTTACGCGGTGAAGTCTTCGGCGGGATACACGCCTCTTTGGAAGCTGGGAAACGGTCAGCTCTAGGTCGCGAGCAGCGGCGACAGCGACCTGGAAAAGTATACAGAATAGTGTGTATCGAGTATTGGAACTAGAAAAAGGCGACATCACGGTCAGCGTTATATCTCTTTGTCGGCGATTGCGAAGCTCGAGAGTTGGTCGGCCTGAGGAGGAGGCCGGGGGAGGGCAGGGTGGCACTGACGAACTCGGCCACGAGCTTTGCGCTGCCCTTGAGGGCGAGCTTGTGGACTTTGGACTTGTCGGATTTGTCGTCGGCGCCCATTTTGGTGGATGTAAGTCGAACGGGCGGTGAGGACAGAGGCTGGGCGGGTGAAGGTCTGTCAATTGAGGGACAAGGCGATGATGGGTTGATTGATGATGCGGATGGGTTTGTTTACTTTTGGCGGCCCGGCCAAATTGATATTTGGCGGGGTGATTCGAGCTGACAGGGCCCTGCCTACCTGGTGTATAGGATGCAGTGCGGGCGGTGACAGCTGAAGGGGTCTGGGAAGGGCGGCCCGACCGCGGCGTCGTCTTTCTCCACTTTCTCACGCCGACAAGGACGTCCGCAGACATCCCGCGTAGCCAGTGTGAAGTCTCGGAGACCGAGGACGACAACGGAAAGCAGATTGCTTGGCTGCAGCTTTTTCCAGCCCAGGTTGATGGCACATCCAGGCCAATGCTTGCCCACCCATGATTAATCCCCGTAAGATATCTGCAATTGATGCAAACGAGCACCGCTTGGCTCGTTGTATGGCTCAACAATAGTATCTTCTACACCGTTCGCCTCGTTCGCAAAGCCAGATGGGTGGGCATGCCGGTCTGAAACGCGGCTATTCGACTCATTGGCTCAGCCGGCGATGAGGTGTACTTTGATTCACAATACAGATCTTCTGTGGATTTAACCACCGATACCCAAATCAGCACATGGTGTAAGTTGAGACTAGATCTTTTAGCTTCACAGCTGGTCATGCTGCAACTGGTATGGGATGTGATTAGAAGATAATAACTCTCTCATGGTATAAGTGGATTAGAGGCAAGTCCACATGGTAGCAGACGAGCCCTGGCGCTAATGCAGGTGCAATCCTCTAAAATCAAGACGCAACTTATCAAGGAGGCGCAAAGCTGCATACGTTCATATCACAGCGTTCATGCGCAGCACTGAATCACATGGCACTAGACAAGACCGGCGCGGTGTATAACACAGGGGTATATTCATTAATTACTCAAAATGCAATCACAATGTGATCTAGCCGAGCGCAGCGCAAGTAAACGGGCTGTGGATAGCACCGGTTTCGAACTTGAGCTTCTGTTGAGGGAATTAGCAATCTGCCCATGGCCCGTAAATCTTGGAGGAGAACTTACGATTTCGACGATGCTGGCGTAAGTACCGCAACCGAGGACAATCATGCCAATGACGAAGCAGAGACCGTTCAGAGCGGTCTTGCCGAGGTTGTGGCTGGCGAAGGGAGAGCCCTCACGGATGAGCATGAACCACATCATGGCAGGGAAGTAGAAGGTGAAGCCAGAGATGAAGAGGGAGGAGCTGATGGACAGGAGCTCGGAGAAGAAGGGGATGGCCTCGGCGATGATGAAGGCGACGACGGTAATGACGGTGATCAGAACCAGCCACGTGATCCAACCCATCTTGGTGTTGATGAAACGGATGATGGAGTCCTTGTAGACACGGCCGTGAATGTAGCGGCCGACGACAGTGGTGTTGATGGATCCGGAGATGAAGATAACCGGCAGACCAATACCGAAGGCGATCTTGGAGATCAAGGGTCCGGCGGACAGCAGGGCAGGGGACTGGACATCCTGGCCAACGAAGGCGTAGATGAGGGCGCCGGTGAGGGTGTAGATGAAGATTTCAATAATACCAAGAGCCCAGATGGACTTCTTGTAGTCGGAGGGGGTGTGCATCTCGTCCATGAAGGAGAACTGGCAGATGGCGAAGCTGTAGGCGAAGACAATGTTCGTGATGGCAACGAAACCCTCGGCGAAAGTGATGCCATCCTTGGGCCAAGCGGACCAGTGGGGGCCAGTGATGCTGTCCTTGTTGATGCCGGTCGCGATCACGGTGATACCAATAGCGAGGATGATGGAGACGAAGTCAATGTATCCCAGGATGGCGACTTCGGCAAAGGAAGGCGGGATGGCAAGGATCAGCAGGATAATGGCAGAGACGACGGCGAAAACGATGGAGCAGGCGCCATTGTCGGTGATGTTGCCAAAGGCGATTGCGCCGGTGAGAGTGTGAGAGCTGACCAGGAACGTCAACTGCAGCGCGAACATGAAACCAACGAGCTCGTAACCGAAGCGGCCCATCATCAGCTGGCCGGCGTCGGCGTAGTGCGACACGTGGGGGAACTTGAGCTTGACCTGGCCGACGACGTCGCTGGTGTAAATGGCGATGATACCGAGGCCGACGCAGCAGATGACACCAGCGACCATGCCGAGGGTCGCGAAGGCGGCGGGGAGACTGAGACTGCCGAGGGCGATGGCCTCGACGATGAGGACGACGGTGAGGCGCTTCCACCCGAGGCGATGGAAATGCGCGTCGCCCTGCGCGGCCTTCTGCTTCTCCAGGTCTTGGCGGTTGAGGTCGGTGACCTCGCCCACAACCTCTCCGGGGAAGACGGCATCGCGGGAGAACTGGGGAGCGACGACGGCACCATCCGACTTGATGTCCTTGGCCTCAGCCCCGCGAGTTTGTCTGACCTGGTCGTGATCCATACTTGCAATCGTCGCGCGAGCGTGATGCTTTTTGGGTGTATGGGAGCGGTGTTGCGAGACGTGGGGCCTGGTAGGGCGCAAGGATTTTTTTGAGAGAGGGTTCTGGTCGTGTGGGAGGCGGACCAAGTTGGGTGTTGTTAGTGGTGGTGTTGCACACGAGCACACTATCACACACTGGAGAGGAAGAGACCGGGTTGAGCTGTTCGAACGGCAGTTGAGAGGTTGGAAGGCCGAGAGAGACAGTCAAGCGCCGGTTGGACTGAGGACGAGAGAAAACAAGTTCGAAAAGAACGGGAAGATGGGAGGAGGATATATGGTGGCAAGAGGCGGAGCATCAGCGCCGACCCCGGAGTCAGACCGAGGGCTCAAAGGCTCGACTCGTCGGAGTTGGAATGATAGCAACGAGACTGGCCCCGGCACACTTGGACAAGGGTCTTATCTCGTCCCCCCCGCGATCTTGGAGCGGTGACACCGGCAACTACGAATGCGAGTGGGCGGGAAGGGGAAAATGGAGGTTCATCAGCCGGGTCATTCACAGTGATATCAAAGCTCGTCCCAACCCCGTCGATTCCGTGCGTCGTGATTTTGCGGGGGAATAGACCGTTGCAGAGTTTCCCCGCGAAATCTACCAGCGTCCCTGGAAATTCCAGACACCACTGACGGCGTCCGAAGTTTCCCTGGAGGAAAAGCGAGTCTATCTGGTTTTGCGTTGTCAGGAAAACAAGGTCGCGTCGAGGGTGTCAAAGTGCTGCGGGACTGAAGCAATTCAATAAGTTTTGCCATCGTAATAAAGTGGATTTTCTGACCTCTCCTTTACATAATGGACCCAGCAGTAGAGCCGCAGAGTGGCCTCACCTTGCCCCTTGAGTCAGTCCATACCCACGGCCAGCCCCGAAATACGACCGGTCCACTGGGAATAAGCCTGGTCTTGTTGCCGGGACAGCTCGTGGTTGGCGTCACTCTGTATCTGGCGAATATCGAGTCCCCGTCTCGCTCGGTGTTGAGACTGCCCGAAGAACTCTGACCACATCGGACGTTGAGCCAAGAGCATGAGGCTCAATTTTCAGATGAAGATAAAAGAAAAAAAAAGCCAAGTTGGCGATTGCCGAACAAGGGGGGCCCTAAGCCGCTCCTCGGGTAGAGCCTTCCCATAGGCTAGCCGTCCACACTCCCGAAAGACAGTCGATGGATTTTTGCAGTGTGCCTGAGCGCGCTATGCCACTCGTGGTTGCAGTGCCGGTTACCCGCAGTGGGATGCAATGACGAACGTAATAGCGTGGCCCGTAGTCCCGGAGAATCCCGACGTCCTCGAGTCGTGATCCTTGCTGATCCCACTTGCATGGTCACGGATTGGGAAGTCTTCTAGAAGATCGACCAGGAGGCGGGAAAGGCTTGTCGACGCCACCCACGTAGCTCCCTGTACCTGAGAGGGCAGGTTCCCTGCAAATCTCTACCGGTGCGGACGGGGACTTTGGGAGCATCCATGTTCGAGACTCCAAAGCTATGAGCGTAGACTGAAACCGGCGCAGACCCTTTTTTTTTTTCTCTCTTCCAAAGTTCCACCCGCCTTTTGAGATTCTATGACTGGTCAGCTGAATTTAAGATTGAAAAAGCTGACATACTCTCATTACCAACGGTAGAGATAATGGGTTCGGGGCCCCGTTTGGTGGTTTATTAAGCAACAGCAAGTTTCGCCGAATCGACCGACATTCCAGGACGCGGTGGCAAGCAAAGACCGGTTTCAGAACGGACTTGCTAGCGGAACGGTATTTTCAGTGGCGACAGCAGACCATCATGAACGCATGAGCTGCCGGGCAGCGCGAGACTGCCTCGATGAAATGGCGCCTGCGTCTGCTTCGAAGCGGATCCGAAGGTTTGTTCTCGCATTGCAGACTAGGCCGACATGCCATCAACCGAGCACGTCTGGCAGCTCGACGCGGCTTGCGCCGGGGTTTTCTTCGCTCTTCTGCAAGGGAATGAGAACGAGGACAGGGGCAAGGCACAGGAGGGGCTGTCCGAGGGACCAGGTGTTAGGCGGGGTCTGAGTGCGACCCGGTCGGAGTTGGGAGTTGGGAGGAAGCAACTGACAATTCCAATTGTGTGATGGAATCTGGGGTAACATTGCGGGGATCAGGCCAGTTGCCGCGAAAAGGGAAATATTGCGCGCCCGCGAGCCCTCGTTTCCTCCGAGTTATCAACGCACTTCTCCCCGCCGCCCTGCTGGTGAGTCGATGCCTGAGTCGTGCCACTTTCCGTCTCGTTTCAGCCCGACGACCGCATCAACGGCCGAGATTGCTGCAGTGCGGGTCGTCCCGGTCATGTCTTCCCCGATGAGCGGAACGATGGGTGGAACAAACAATGTCAGCATGCTCCGATACACGCAGCTAAACCCAGGCGAGCCCGTTCGGCGCTCCTTATTTGACTGCCTTGAAAAGCTGAGGCTACGACACATTGCGTTCCCACGAGGCCCAGATCTCGTCCAGCACCGGCAGGCAATACTTATCCCGCCAGAGAAACCCGGCAAGCAACTGCTGCAGATTCTCGCGTGTGCGCCGCTCTAGAGGCAGTCTGTCTCTGGCTCTCTCTAAGACTTTATGTAAGCGACACGTGAACCGTTGGCGGTCCTCCGTTGTTCCTGAGCCGACGATACCGACGAAGAGAACCCACAACAGAGTGGCGTCCTGGGAGACCCAGATGAGCGCGATCGAATCTGCATCTTCGAGCGCAGCGCGCAACCTTGCCACAAGGATGCGGACCATATTCCCGGTTTTTGGGATCTCCCGCAGGACGGCGTACAGGAAGACATGCGCCGCAGACACCAGAACGAGAAACCGTTTCTGCACAGGCGTGGCCGCCCGACGTTCCACGTAGAGAAAATGCAGAATGGAACTGTCAGCTGTGTTCATGACAATTCTGATGGTGTCTGCTGACATCGACCCCGCCTGCGAAGATACTGCCTGCCTGAGCGTCTTGAAAATTTCACGTGGTTCATTGCCCTCGCCGGGGTTGTGCCCTCTGAGACTGTCCAGGTGACGCAAGAAAGGCGTCATTGCGCGATTCACGACCGACGATGGGAGAGACACCTGATCCAGCGTATGGAAGATTGGGAATTTGGGGACTCGCCCAAGAGCCGACGCCACCTGAATATCGATCCTGTAAGAATGAGGTGAGTGAACGACGGTAGTGTGTATCGGGGCTCGAGCTCACCAATTTATGCAGCGACATAGGATGTAGTCATGGCCGATCGTGTCCGGTCCGCCCCGAGCTTCGATCATGGAGTAAAGTCCAGTCAAATGGACGTCAGCCGCGTCGAAATGGCCCTGGAACGCCTGGCAGTTTCCCGTCAGCGCTGTGTAGCATCAAGACATTGGTAGCTACTGACTTCGATACTTCCAAGCATGGCGACACCCGCGAGGATCGAGGCATCCTCGCTCGCACTTCGAGCATACTCACGAGACTGCAGGCGGCTTCTGATCATCCTCATGACCTCTCCTTTCTGCACATATCCTTCGCGTTGAAGCTTTGGATCCAGCGACGGCATGGCTGTGGTTAGGAACTCGGCCGCCAGAGACAGGGTGGCGCGCATCATGATGGCGCTCTGCATGGCATAGGGAAACCATGGTCTCTGTGTGTCGGTTGTGGTAGAATTGAGATTGAACCTCGTGATGACTGCAGAGTCAGCCGCATGACACAAAGGTCCAAGGCGAGGCGCGACATGGAATAGCAATCAATCTCACAATATTTTACCAGAGAGTCCACAGAGGGATTGCTCGGGATGGGCAATGTGTTGAAAGGGTCCGCACTGTCGCTCCCTAACCTCTGAACCCAAGGAGGCAACGATGAAGCAGATATGGATTTGAACGAGACTGGATCAAACTGGAGAGGAATGAGCGATGCCCCGCGTTGCATTAGATTGCAGTTGGGAACGACGGCGTACACGGGAATCAGACGCAGATCCTTGTTTTCCGCGTTTCTGAGTTGGACGACTAGAGGTCCCGGACAGCCTGAAGCGGCCCTTTAGTTGGGATTTGTGTATCAGGGTGTCCTTAGATGTGAGAGCCGTGTTGGCGCCCATCTCGGACGGGCCCCTTTGAAAAGCCGTTTTGATGGCATGACTTCGAATGGCTTTGCTGGCGGACGGGAAATTGCCCTCTTCAGCGTCAGCAGTAACGAACTTGTATTCAGGCGTCGGACTCATAGCGTGAACGAGCAGCCCGGAAGGACGGAAAATGTCTGATGTCGCGGACGACAGATGTCACGTCGATCACGCTACGGTCGGTAGCTCCGCTGTGTCCTCGGGCACCGACCGACGGAGAATGAAAGCCGTGTCGGGCCTGGTAGCCGGGGGTCGGAGCCGAACCGTTGACAACGGAACGGAGGTCCTCGGCTCGACGGCTTGGTCGATGACTAAGAGAATGGCGTGCTGTATTGCAGAATCATTCCAGCCCTCGATGCCTACCTCAGCAGCAAGCGTTCGTGAGTTAGTAATCGACCATGCTGAGGATCAGATGCGTGAGGGGGAATTCTGGTGGTTTAGGTAGATCCGAACAGCCATGAAGGGAGGAGCCTGCCAAGTTGGGCTTGCCGAGTTGGGTAAGGCGAAGTTCATCCACCAACGGGCCAACAGCGGTTGATCTAACGGTGGACCTTGTGCAGTCATCGCTCATTGGTCCACCCCATCAAGTTATCTTTCGTCCGTCTCGGCCTCCGAACGCCGCACGATCTGTAAGCAACCTCCACAGGCGTCTTGTCAATCGCTATGAGAATCACCTGAGCGAGAAGACGTTTTGGCATGTTGCGATTATGTCGATTTTGATTAACAAATCCCTGGAGCGTTCCTGGTCACAGTTAGATCGCGAACGCTACAACGTCAGCTGTTGTGCAATTGAGAAGCTCATCTGAACCTTCAGTCCCCTGTTCGCGTGTGTCATTATGGACGAGCACGAGCGCCCATTGAAGAAGAGAAAAGTGCGAAGAGGGACCCGCAGCTGCTGGCAGTGTGAGTTTCGTCCGAAGACACCCCGCCTTCCCGGAGTTCGGAGCACTGGCTGGACCCTGGATGACATGCACGCGATCCCCGTCCACTAACACGTTCGCTCTCAGGCAGGAAGAGGAAAATCCGATGTGAATTCGCTTCCGACGAGGACCAGACTTGCAACGGCTGCAAAACCCGCGGCACCTCCTGCCTCAGCCAAGAATTCATCGACGATGAGCCCACGGCGCCCTCGGAGCGCGGCTTTGCACAGCGTCTCGCCCGGCTGGAGGAGTTGATGGTCAAGCTGGCCGACAAGATCGGTCTCGACAACTCACCAGAGAAGACCAGCACGCCGACGACTTCGGCAGATGGATCGGTGTCGACTTCCGAATCAGTTCCTACTCCGGACCGTCGTCATGTGCTGGCCACCGAACCCACCGTCACAGCGCCGTCCCACCTGGATTCCGGACCTTCACAACCAGGGTCAGAATCTCCTCACGGCTCGTTGAAACATGAACTAATATGCAAGGAGCTCTATGCCATGTTCCCGTCGACTCGAGATGCCAAGATCATTGTCGAATCAAGTCGGGGGCCCGTTTTTGTCCTAGTTCTCTTCTACTCCTACCAAGACATCCTCGAGGGCAAATCCCCGCCAACGGCCGCCCTCTCAGTCGTGCCGGACATTTCCAAGCACCCTGCCATCTTGGCCAAGCATCTGCTACAGTTGACCATATGTCTTCAACAGCTACCGCCATGTTTCGACTCATCCCGGCTCGGCTTGAAGCATTCCATTCAAGATACGATGGCTGAGTGGGTTGCAGCCGCCAACCAGGTCACTTCTAATGATGATTTAGTAGGCTCCGCCGAAGGCCTCGAGTGTCTCATCTTGCAGGGCTTCTATCTCGTAAACTCCGGCAACCTTCGAAAAGCCTGGCTAGCCATGCGAAGGGCCCTGAGTCTGGCCCAGCTGATTGGCATTGAACGGAACGGCAATCGACCTCTCAAGTCATGCGATCCTGCCACCGATCCAGCAATGATACCCGCGTCGCATCAGCTCTGGTACCGCATCAACTTCTGCGACCGTAACTTGTCTTTGCTGCTCGGTCTGCCGGCCGGTACGCAAGACAATAGCTTCAACTCGGACGCTTTCATCGCCCACGACATGCCGATGGAAAAGTTGGAAAAGAAGTACACGGTTATTTCACTCCGCATAATCGATAGGAACCACGCGTCTTCCAGCGAGGCCTACGCCATGACCCAGTCCATCGACTGCGAGCTCGAGACGGCAGCCAAGGCCATGGGAAGGGGGTGGTGGGAGATTCCTCCTTTGCCTGACTACAACGACACGACGACCCAGATGGGCGTCATGTCCCATTTGATGCTGCAGATCCACCACCACAGTCTTCTCATCTTGCTGCATCTTCCCTACATGCTTCGCAACCCGACCAACGGCCGCTTCGACTACAGCAAAAACACTTGTCTGGAGTCGAGCCGCGCGGTATTGCGACGATGCGTCATCTTCCGCACCGCGAACAACGCCGTCTTCTCCTGCAGGCACATCGACTATTCCTCGTTGATGGCGGCCATGACGTTGCTACTGGGCCACCTCACCAAGCCGCCAGGAGTCCGAGACGACGAATGGGCGCAGCAGCGGTTGGAGGACCGAGCGTTGGCCCAGACTGTCATGGATAAGATGGAAGAACTGGCGCGCCTGAACCACGACAAGCTTTCTGGGAAGAGCGCCGAGATCATCAAGCAACTTCTCCCAATCATCGACGGCTGCAGCGACTGCCTGGAAAACCACCCTGCCGAGGACTGGAACGTCAAACTCAGCATTCCGTACCTCGGCACAATCAACATCAACAACTCGTTGAGCCAGAATGCACAGTCCCACACGCTAGACCTCAGTCACTCGCAACTCTCAACGCCGACAAACACCACCACGGTCTCGCCCGCCTCGTTTCCGGCAGCCCAGGAGACCCCTCCCGCGTTGTCTGTGGACGGCCTCCTTGGGCAGGATTTTACGATCCCTAGTGAGGACATGTGTACCGGTTTCAGCGCCGATCATCTCGGATGGCAGTGTCCGGGCATCACCGCCGAGGCAGGAGATTGGACGTTTCAGGGCGTCGACACGACGTACTGGTCTCTGCTTAATAGCGGCATCTCCCCGTGTGGAATGGATTTCGATCAGTCAACGTCCCGTAGCAAGCCCTCATAATGTCTGGCTTTGCGGGGTTTGTGACAAAAATATTGCCGAAGTATGGGTTTCTGCGTCGATGCACCGACGGCGTAGGAAGCAGGTGGTTCCAAAAAGCTGCCTGAATACTCGAGTTCCGTATTGGCCGTTGAAAACCTCACGGGACCTTTTGCGCAGGTAGCTGGCACCTGAACCAACCCTGTATTTCCAATATCCCAAGGTGCTGTCTGTTTGTAGGCAAGAAGAAGGGGTAACAACTTATTCGCATAGCTCGTGCGTGTCTCTATATCACAACATTGACGTCGGAACTCAGTTTGAAAAAAGAGAAAAAAAAAGAAACCAATAGTTCATCTACATGCTCCTCCTCGCCTGGTGAGAAGTGCGGCATTGCTCATTCGTCCGCTCGCACTGCACGGTGTGCGCCGTCCTCGGTTGAACTTTCCGGTGCCGATTGCCGCCAAGGGAAAGTCAGGGACATGAACGCTCCGAAGCGACTCGTATTATTGCAATGCCCAGAAACGCTGAATGTATACAGCCAGCCCAGGCGCGGCACAAATTTTCAGACATCCTTGCCTTGAGCTCGATGGTTTTTGGGGGCTAGTGAAGAACTATTACGCTGTTCTGGAAAACGTTTGGAGTACCGATGCTGTTCCAGGACTCACGCTGGATAAAGATTTCCCCTCCGCTTCGCAGTGCCCATGGGGCAGATGGGTTAGATCCAAGCGCCCTCTTTCCCACTTGGCCTTGAAGTTAGCTTGTTTATGTAGATGATTCAAACCTGACCCTTTTGTCTTACATTGGCCTCTCGGTCTCTCATATTTTCGAGGTTTCGCCGCCCAACTCTCCCACCGTCGATTTTGAACGCAGTGCTTCTGCAAAAGAAGAAGCAAAATCATCATCTCTGCCAACCCATTCGTGATGAATTCCAGCAGTGCCGGGACGGACCGTGTAGGGTCAACTGCATTGTTTGTCTTGTTCATCGGTCTAGCAGTAAGAGTTGTTCCGGTGTTGTTCGAAGGACAACAGCTGACGTTTAGGAGGTTCTGGCATACACGACATGGAGTTGCATCTACAACCTCTACCTTCACCCTCTCGCGAAATATCCCGGGCCTTTCCTAGCAAAGATCTCACCGGTAGGGCACAACCTTTTTTGAATCGCACTCGTCTGCATCCTGAATTGATTCTGATAAGCTTGTAGGTCTATAGTATCTATGGCTTGTTTCGGGGCCGCTGGCCCTTCGATGTTCACCAGTTACATCTCAAATACGGTACATGAAGGTTCTTCGTGAACCACGAGCTATATAATATTGATGCTGTAGCAGGTCCCGTCGTGCGCATAATGCCAAATGAGCTGGCCTTCACCCATCCACAAGCATGGAAAGACATATACGGACATCGACAAGGTCATCCGCAGTTCCATAAGGACCGTATGTTTTATTTTTCTCAGTACACTTTATTGTTTCCAGCTAAAACGTGAAGCAGCGATCCAGTGAGCCAGAACCTTGTACGACACCGCTTACAACAGTTCATACTGACAAAACACCTCCCCGTCAGCGTCGGATCCGTCCAGGACATACCGGGCTCGACTACCCTCACAATGGCCGACGACGCGAACCACACCCGACAACGACGCGCCCTGTCCCATGCCTTCAGTCAGAAGGCCTTGCTAGAGCAAGAGAGCATCATCCGCGGCTACGTCGACCTCTTCGTGGAGAAGCTTACTCCGTTCTCAAAAAGTCAAACACCCGTCAACATCTGCGACTGGTTCAGTAAGTTCGGGCTTCAAGTATTGCGATAATCTTTTGTAGCGAAACCTTCCGTACTGATATGGACTTTTCGGCGCTACAGACTTCACAACCTTTGACATCATTGGCGACATGGCCTTCGGCGAACCCTTCGGCTGTCTCAAGGACGGTGTCTTCCATTCCTGGGTATCGCTCATCACCCAGACCATCAAGGCGGGAGCCTACGAGCAAGCGACGAGACGCATGTTCAAGACGAGCAGCCCTCTGCAAAAACTCCTCGTCAGCCTCATCCCGAGCGACCTCCGTGAGAAGAGATTCCGTCACCTGGAACTGAGCCGGGAGAAGTGCCTCAAGTAAGCCAGCTGCCATCAACGGCAAAATAATAATAATAAACCACGCATCTCCCACCCACTCTTCGTCGCTAACCCTTACATCTCCCCTCGGAAAAGACGCATAGACGAAGGCCTCCGCCGCGAACACCGAGATTTCCTCTACTACATCCTCCGCCAGAACGAGAAAGGCGGCATCCGCCAGGACGAGATCATACTCAACAGCGCCCTCTTCATCGTCGCCGGCTCCGAGACCACCGCCTCCCTCCTCTCGGGCCTGATCATGCACCTCATGCGCACCCCGGACGCCTACCGCCGGCTGACCGCCGAGATCCGCTTGGGCTCCGCCTCCGCCCGGGACATGAGGTTCCTCGACCTGCAGGAGCTGCCCTACATGAACGCCTGCATCGACGAGGCCCTGCGCATCTTCCCGCCCGTCCCGACCGGCCTGACCCGCACCGTCCCGGAGCACGGCGACGCCGTCGCCGGCGAGTTCCTGCCCGGCGGCACCACCGTCTCCGTCTACAGCTGGGCGGCGACGCACTCCCCGTCCAACTTTACGCGTCCGGACGAGTTCGTGCCCGAGAGGTGGATGGGCCCGGACTTCGCAGGCGAGAATAAGGAGGCTAGTCAGCCGTTCTCGCTCGGCCCGAGGGGATGCATCGGGCGGCACCTTAGTTACCTGGAGTTGAGGCTGATATTGGCGAATTTGCTTTGGCATTTCGACGTCCAACGGGCGCCGGCGCCACCCGGAGATGAAGGAGAAGACCTGTGGGATGTCACTGGGGATTTGAGACATGTGAAGGCGTTTAACACCTGGAATAAGCCACCCCTCATGTGCACTTTAACTCCTGTACAAAGGTAGACAATAGTAGGTTCAAAAATCGACGATTCAACGTTTAAGCGCATCATACGTATTTCCCCCTCCTTTGTTTTTGTTTCTCCCCACCACCTCGGTGCTCTTCCAGCCTAACATAGGCTCGTCATATAGATCGAGTCGAAGTGAGTCTCTGTCATAATCATACACGCTTATGGACAAGCACCCAGTCCACGAACGAAACATTCCCCGAGCAGCTACCACCCGGCAGGTACCAGGTCCATGTGCGGAAATTCAATACATTACTCTGCCATGCTCTCGTTTTTGCCAAAGATTTTCAGAACCATATTACGCTAATCGAAATCGCTCCTGTCCCCCCTTCGTCAGGGATGCGTGATGAAAAAAAAAAACAAAAAAACAATGCGCTTTGATGCAGGCGGCTCACGAAAGGAATTTGGCCCCTTCCTGCTTGAAGAGCCAATCGCTATTGGCGTCAACCATGAAATTCGTGATGTTGAACTCGTTGCCAGCAGTGATGGGGGCGTTGGGGCCGCCGCCGCCGCCGCCGCCGCTGCCGCTACCGCCACCACCGTTCTCGCTTTTGCCGTCGACGCCAGCAGATGTACCGTTCGCTCCGCTACTGCCTCCGATGGCATGCTGGATTCCGGCGATGTTCTCGTTGCCGACGGGCAGGCGGGGTACGTTGAAAAAGTCGAATACGTCAAGGTACTCGAGCTCGTTTGGTGCGGGGGTTCGCGCCGGAGTCACGCTCGGCAGACGACTGGGGTTCGACATACCGTTTGCGCGAGGTTGTCGGGAGATGAGAAAGTCGAGGTCGAACGCAGTTCGACGCATGTCGGCCAGTATCTTGACCGAACTGGGCGTCACGCCGTCTCCCTGACGCTCGCTTTCGCGGTGCTCGTCCAGCACGCGTTGCAAGAGTCCACAGTACCGCGCGGCCACCGGCCAGTATCGTCCCATTTCGCGCAGTGTTTCCACGAAGAACTGAATCTGAGGGGACAACTTATGTTCCACGGTAGAACCATGAACGAGCAGCAAACGGGATGCTACCCACAGGGTGAAGGCGAAAGGAGGGCCCAGCTTTGCAAGGAGTCCGCTGTTAACAACAAACTCTCCCAACGCGGCAATGTTCTCTACAGCACCGTGACATCTCTGCGAGGCGCTGTAGGAAGGAGTGAAGATTGGGGACCGCGTGGTAGGGTACGCAGCCGATGAGTGCAGGCGAATGACGGCGGTGTGATATGTGGCATGAAGCATGACCCAACCACAGTTGAGTGTCTTGTTTCCAGGTTGAAAAAGCTTGGCCATGTTGCCATATTCGCCTGGAAGACCAAACTTCCAGGAGGTCAGCATGTTATCGAGCTCCTTGTATCGCATCTGCCACTGCTCCACATCGCTCAGGGCGCTGATGTCCACGGGCTGCTTGAGGAACTTGTGGATCTTGGATAGAATTGCCAGGATCTCAATGTAGTATGAGAATGCACCCAGGTTCTCGGGCTTATTGATGTCGTACTCAGGATTTGTGTCCTCTGGGTGGTCTTGGGTCCGGAACCAGCGCGTTTCTACCTTCTGATTCTTAATCCACAAATCGTCTCGGCAGGGCAAAGTCCGGTCGACTTCCTTATCATCGAGAGCAAACTCAAAGGCGGTAGCGAGTGTGGCATATCGGTCCAGGAGATAGATCATCCAGAAAAGTCGACGTCTGGATTCTTCCTCAATGAAGTCCTTGGGCTCCGGTAAAATCATAGCCCTCAGTGTATATATAGAGGTGAAGCTGGGCGAAACCGAAAAGGATGTGCTCTCGACTGCCAAACCAAGCTGAACAACGGACCTTGTAATCAGAGCCATGATATTCCATCCAGGAGGGCCATTGCTGCTGCCAACCAGATCGAGGGCCAGTATGACCAAAGCTTGCAATGACTTGACTGACGAATTTTCCATGCCGTACAACAAGACTTTTTGTTTGGAAATGGAGTGATAGTGCTGCCGGCTATCCTCGGTGAGTCGTGAATCAGTCGAATACCGAAGGGTGGTAGCAACGATGGCATGGAGTAGGATACGATCGGTCTCCTCCAAAGTAGAAGGCCCGAACAGCGAGTCCAGTGTTGTTTTCCTGTGAAGTATTGGGCACCATGTGTTTATGTGCTTGAAGTATAGGTCAACGAGAGCATATAGAAGGTCGTAAGGTGGAAGGTCTTGGTCTGGCGTGGTTGAGGCCTGGCTCTGGGCCATCGGCACGTCTGGTGAATGAAGGTGAGTCTGACTTGTGCCGTAGTACTCTTGCGCCGCACTGCTTGGGTGAGACGTAGCAGTTACATGGCTTGGCGCGGGCATGCTATTCATGGGCATTTGTCCCTGGAACTCGTGCATAGAGGGGGTTGGGGGCGGCATTCCAAACTCCATGGATTGTGTAGTAGGCGGGTAAGTGGATGGCTTCTGCAGAAAGAGAGCAGACTCAGCCTGTGGCGTTCGAATAGATTCGGATGGCCGAAACATGTTCGCGGCTTCCCGTGGGGTGCCATGGTCACTCGGTAGGCTCGGATTGCTATTTCGTATACTCGGCGCAGCACCATTATGGTGGTTGGAGGCTAGAGTGGCTTGGAGGATCTCGGCGTGAGATCTGAGAATCTCTTCAAGCTTATCCAAACGTTGTTCGAGTTCGCGCCCGTAACCGGCGCGAAGACCAGGTTTCTTGCGTTCCTTGTACTCGCAGAGAGCGCCATTGCGACTACACCAGCCGCACGAAGGCTGACCGCGATCACATTTTACCTACACAGCCAAGCCCGGTCAGCAACAGCACACGCGCCGAAGTTGAATGGTAGCGAGGGGCGTTAGACAAAAGTGATGCTGGGTGTACCGACTGCGAACAGAGTGCTCGGCAAGAGATACAGACAGGCTGCAACGATCCATAGCAGCAGCAGAGACGGAAACGTAGGAGAAGGAAAACGTTAAGAACGGAAAGGAAGCTGAAGACTATGGTACGGTACCTTTCGTTGCTTGCACAGCTCGCACCTTGGAATTGGATTGTTAGCTTCGGGGTTCTGTTCGGAAGGCACAGGCTCAGGAGACGGTGACATGGGGAAATAAAGGGGCGGCAGGGCACAAGGGACATATCAGGAATAAGAAGGCGGGTAGAAACAGGAACGAGGCAACGAGGTGTGGGGTTGAGTAGATAGTAAGAGACCCAGGCAACGGGTACGGCCCTGGTTGTGTTGAACAACACGGACTGTGAAACAGATGTGAAAGCCAGCCGGGGTTGTGATGGAACGGAACAATGGCTGAACTAGACAGAAGTGGAAAACGGATGAGTGGGAGGCTTACGAAACAGATATGGGTCTCTTGCGCTTCCCAAGACGGGTGACATCCTGATCGTCCTGATCAAGGTCGTTCTCGTCAGCGCTATGCAACTGATTGCCATCGTCAGAGTCCTGGTCGTTTAGACTCTGGCTCTGACTTTGGGACTGAAGCGACTTGGAGTTGGCTGCAGGAGGTGACCGGCTGCTGAGAGCGTGTCCGCCATTGTGCTGCATCCTCAGGGATGAAAGTCGTTCCCTCGGTGTGATAGTACTCCGGAAGGTGAGACTCGAGCTGAGAGAGAGGCAGACGCGCAGGCGCAGGGCGAATCAAGGCCGAGGATAATAGTCCAGACGCAGGGCCCGGGATGCAAGGCGACGGCGTAAGGGCAGGATGGTTGGGTATGACGCGCAACGAGGGCGAATGCGCTGAAGTTTGCATGCGTTTGTGCGATTCGCAAAGCGGATTCGGGAGAAGCTTGGAAGCTCGGGGTAATGTTGGGCAGAGGGTGGGAAAAAAGGGCATAGGAACGAAAGGCTGGGGCGGAGGATGAGAGGAGGCTCGGGGTATTTTTTGTTTTTCGTCCCAGCGTGCCACGACCAGTCTGGGGTTGACGGGGGAGACAGGCCAGACAGGGAATGGCGAGCGGAGAGAAATTCGGGGGAGGGGAAGAGAAGCGGAGGTGGAGGCGGAGAAGCGATGGGCGTCTCGGATTGGACAGACGTGAACGTCGACGCGAGCTGGGTCGAGTGGTTTTGTATGTATAAGGCGTCGATGTGTGAGTGGTGTCGCAATCCACTCCAATATCTGGGATGTGATATGTGTGTGCTCCCTTTCGAGGTGTCTCCAAACGCTATCTCTCTTCGCGCTTGCTGTTTTGATGCGGTAGCAACATTCGCAATGGACGGGCGCCACGCATTTCTTTTCCCCCTCCTTTCGCTCTTGTAAGGCAAGGCAGGTCGAACCTAGCTGAACTGGCGATTCGGCCTTGCCTCGGCACAGCTAGAGTAAGGTTATTTGAAGCGAACTAGAAACAGCGTTCACAAGTGGTTGGGTTGTGAATTTAGTGACTGCATGAAACCCAAACCCCTGAAGCAACAGTACTGTGGTAGAAGAGCTGAACGATTGGAGATGACAAGACGAGATGGATTGTGTGGGGAAGAAAAGAAAGCCCGCACAACCCAAGGGACCCTGGTGGATCAGAATGTGGAGAAGCGTTCATAGCGACGTCGCTTTTTGATCCTTCGATGTCGGCTCTTCCTATCATACCGAAGCAGTCCGATAACGTTGTGACTATCGCTCGGCTTATTAAGTCATCTCACGTGACCCACGAAATGTACACCTCCTCCAGCATCTCAGATGTTAGCGCGACAATGGTTCCACTGTTACTGTCCATGCGATCTTAGCTGATTCTGGTAACAGTGGGCTCCCTGCCACGGTAACATATGAGATGCTGGAGGTGTACTAGTATTGACAGCGATGTGCCTAGACTGCCTGCCTTACTTATTACACCTCAACATCAGAAAGGCCGATGCTTTGTTTTTTTCATGGAACGATGAGCGCAAATCAATGTAGAAAACTGGAAGCCTCATTATTGTCGTCTCAGACTTGAGCCCGCTGCCGACTCAAGTTGTCAGGATCCCGGATAGCAACAACGAAGAGCCCATCTCCCACTCTTAGAGAACACCCGACGCGATGGCCTTTACGAATGCATTCGAAACATGGACAACCACGACGCTGTTGGTTTATCAAGAGTCCGGGGAAGTTGGAGCCTCCTATGGGCCACGACACGCCCGCACGAGAACACCATGAGAGAGTGCGTGGGACGATTCAGCATCGTGAGAATTACACCTGGGTTTTTGTAGGACACTGGGCCTCCCCATAAGACAGTGCCTCATGAGGTGTACATATCGTGAATCAGGACCTGCCGCTCGAGGTCCACCGGCGCGAAGCGCCGATCAAGTGCTCCAATTTTGAAGCGGCAGCCATAGCTCTTGCCTGAGGATATCAGACGGAATACCCCGGACGAAACTCGGGGCGAGTCTCGGTCGCAATTATCCCACACTTCCGAATCTCCCCATATTGGACTGTCCCGTGACAGCGCTGGGATGCCCGCCTCGTGTTCTAGACTGGCGTTGCCATGACTGCCCATCTGAATTACGGGATGATGGAGCGTGGGGTTGATAGAGGCTTATGCGCCGTCATTACGGTATCCGCGTTCCACAGCATGACTTACCATGCATTTGCACTGAAAGATCCCTCAACGATATCTTTCGTTGCCTCGTGGTTGTACAACCGCAGTCAGTGATCAACTGAACGGGCTGCAATCTCTATCAAGCCATTCACAAGGCTCAAGATGACCTTGCGCCATCGCCGATTTACTACATACTGTATACAGTATGCCAATGCTGCACCACGATAGCCGAGCCCGGCAGATGGAGACCGATCATCCAGCGGAGCCCAGAGGGAGGGTCCCTGAAGGCCTGCTGGCGTTCCGATATCCTATGCCGGTCTCGATTATGTACCTCCACAAGGATTAAAAACGTTAGCGTTTTACTTTAGCCCACAACATAACCGCATATATTCCGAATGGCTGATGTTTTTTGGAGCATGTTCCTCCTATAGAATATTAGGTAGAAGGGATATAGTTATAACTACTAAAGCCTGGATAATTTTGCTATATAATGTCGTTTATAAACATAGGTTGTTAGGTAAGTGAAGGGGGACTTCTGCATATCATACCTGACATAGTTAGTATGGGGCGACGCTAACGTATTTAATCCTTGTGGAGGTATACTAATTTCGCCTGTCGGTACATCTGACACCGATGTCTCAAAAAACCTTCCCGTCCACCGCTCCCCAGTGACTTACCGTCAAGCAGTCTCGGCTTTTTTACCCAGCTGCTTCTTCCCTGACGGCGTGTGTTCCATCGTCTGATTTGGAGTCGTATTATTTTTATTTTCCCATCGTAACTTAATTCGGCTCGTGTGTTTCGTCCCGCGCAGCCGTAAACCGACTGACTCCCGCCTCTCTTAAAAGAGCCCGACGAATTCCACTTCCCCTCACTTTCGATCCTCCTTTCAGCTGTTTCCCTTCACCCCTTCCATCTTCGTGTCCGGCATCACTCTTCCTTTGAAACGCCTCATCCTCGTCGTCACATTCTCAAATCTCATCTGCTACCTTCACCTCTCACCGCGCAGGGAATTGAAACAGTGACGCGATGGCGTCCGAGTCTGTGAGGTCGTTCCCCTCCATTAAGGAGATTCGGAGTTTCGTCATTGGCGGCGTCGGCTCCGGCGGCGACTACCACAATGTCAAAGGCGGACACTGGTAAGTCTTTCGCCAGTACACGGCGATTGCGCTGGCAAGCCGGGACGAGGCCTACTTACTGACTTTGGCGATGAACAGGCTGATTGACAGCCCCATTTCCACGCCCTGCTCGCGATGGGAACAATATCGCAAGTCCAGGACGAGCTGGGGCATTAACGTCCTCGGATCCTTCTTGGTCGAGATCGAGGCATCAGACGGTACAGTCGGTATCGCAACGGGCTTTGGAGGTATGACTGATTCACTTTTCCTTTCTCGTCCGCATTCCTCAGCTATGAGGGTCATTCCTTGGCGACGCCATGATCAAGTTCTGACCGACTCTCGCAAACAGGGCCCCCGGCTTGCTGGCTCGTCCATCAGCACTTCGAGCGTTTCCTCCTTGGCGCCGACCCTCGTAACACGAACTTGCTCTTCGAACAGATGTACCGAGGCTCCATGTTCTACGGTCGCAAGGGTCTCCCCCTCGCCGTCATCTCCGTCATTGACCTCGCCATTTGGGATCTGCTCGGCAAGCTGCGAAACGAGCCCGTCTACAGGCTGATTGGTGGTGCCACCAAGGAGCGCCTCGACTTCTACTGCACCGGTCCCGAGCCCAAGGCGGCCAAGGAGATGGGCTTCTGGGGCGGTAAGGTCCCTCTGCCCTACTGCCCGGATGAGGGCCACGCGGGTCTGAGGAAGAACGTCGAGTTCCTCCGCAAGCACCGCGAGGCCGTTGGCCCCGACTTCCCCCTCATGGTGGACTGCTATATGAGTCTGAACGTGCCGTACACGATCGAGATCGCCAAGGCGTGCGAGGACCTCAACATCAACTGGTGGGAGGAGTGTCTGTCTCCCGATGACACGGACGGCTTCGAGCAGATCAAGAGGGCGCACCCGACCCTCAAGTTCACGACGGGCGAGCACGAGTATTCTCGCTTCGGCTTCCGCAAGCTGGTCGAGGGCCGCAACCTCGACATCATCCAGCCCGACGTCATGTGGCTTGGCGGTCTGACAGAGCTGCTCAAAGTGTCGGCCATGGCGGCGGCCTACGACATTCCCGTCGTGCCTCACGCCAGTGGGCCGTACAGCTACCACTTTGTTATCTCACAGCCCAACACACCGTTCCAGGAGTACTTGGCCAACTCCCCCGACGGAAAGAGCGTTCTCCCCGTATTCGGTGACCTCTTCCTGGATGAGCCTATCCCGACCAAGGGATACCTCACGACGGCGGACTTGGACAAGCCCGGTTTCGGACTCACGCTCAACCCTGCTATGAGGTCAAAGTTGATCTCCGGCAAGGCTCTTCTGAAGCCCAGCCCTGTAAGTGAAGGCTTCCACGCGGTTTCTAAGATAATTCAAGCTGACACCCAAGTAGGAGAAGCCTCTCAAGACGGTCGAGGAGCAGGCGCCGGCGGCGAACGGCACGAACGGTGCTTGAGGAATGTACAAGGTATGGGGACTCACGACAAGCTCGTACTGGGATGTGCCATGATTGCACAGCGATGACTATAGACAATGGGCGGCGGGTGGCTGGGCTAAGCATTATTTTCAGCGACACAGCCGACGAATGTCGAAGGCCGCAAGATAGTGCCGCATCTACTGGCACATTTGGTCTCCTAATGCGATAACCACGAATTAAAGCAATACGTTAAACAACCAAAACCGCGCGTGCTTCTTGCTGTGAGGTCTACATTATGATCTGGCAATCATCGAAAGCGATCTATGGGGTTGTACGTCGGATCACGTTCCTATGACAAGAGTCATGAAATGCGAAAATCTGCACTACCTACCTAGCTTCCTCTTTACCTGGCTAGAATAGGTACTAGCAGCACAAGCACTCGTGAATTCCGATGTATTTGGCTGACAGCTTTGGAAAATGCCTTCCTGGAATTGCCCAACATGCGTCCCCTGAGCTCCAATCCGAGATGGCATTACATGACACGCAGACACAAACTACGCTCCGGGATTTCCGAGTGGGCAGAAACGTTACCAGCAACACATGTCTGAGGTGAGGTAGCGGCCGATTGACGGGGCCTGCTTGGTGGGGTGGCTCGCTGTAATGTGAACCGAGGACGCGGGGTGAGGGGAATTCGCTGGTCCACGGGTGCATCCACCGCCCCACCTATCCCATTCCATACCTACCTACCTATAATGGGAGGGCGGCGGGCAGGTTCAAGTCACTAGGAGTGATTCAATCGCTGTATCGATGCCCTGTAGTTTGTAGTCCAAGGGTGCTCAGGAACCGACTGTTTTGGTTGAGATAGAGATGCGATAAGCTTGCAGGCCCAAAAAAAAAGTCACGATGTTCATCTTTGGTGGTGGGATTATGTTAACTTGAACACTTTGATGTATGCTGCACACTACCTATACCTTACCCCACTACGGCGCCTCCACACCATCAAACTTCCCATTCCAACTGTATCGTGAGTCGGTTTAAACAGCTAGCTGTCAGAGCTCGGTCGATCGGTGCTCCAAAGAACCGCGCTCGCTAGGCATTACCCCTCCGTTCTACCCATATCAATAGACGTACCTTTTCCCACGATCGTCTACTCCAACTATACAAATAAGTCCCCTCCGACTTCTTGACTCACAAGCGCAAAGCCACGCAAACAAGACGAGAGAAGAGAAAGCACAGAGGCGAAAGGAGAGAACTCATTAAGATCTCCATTTCAGACGCCAACTTCCCCTCCCGACAGCCCGGATTCTCGTCGATCCCACCGCCGCTCAATTACGGAGTCGCGTCGCTCCAAAGTCTCGGATAGGCTACGATCGATCGTCTTTTCCCAATTTAACCCCCTCATCTGTCCTTCTCCTCGCCATTCCGTGCGCCGCCCGACCAACGAAATCCTCCGACATCCTTGCCGTCCAAGTCAACCCCGCACCCCGAGACAAAGTGAACCTCATACCCTCCGGCTCCCCGACGACATTCCACGGATTACACGGCAGGGCTCACAGCAAATCCCGTCAAGCAATGGCTCCGACCAACCTCCTCGCCGGCAAGACCGCCATCATCACCGGTGGTACCACCGGCATCGGGAAGGCCATCTGCCTCGAATACATCAGACAGGGAGCCAACGTCGTCGTCAACCACTTGGGCCTGGAGAAGGACCAGGTTCATCTCGATTCTCTCGAGGCCGAAGCTGCCTCCATCAAGAAGGCGAACCCAGACGCCGGCCGCTTTGCCGAACAGATCGGCGACGTCCGTGAGCCTGAGACAGCCGCCAAGCTGGTTGCCCTCGCCGTCGAGCACTCGGGCAACGGCCGCCTCGACATCTGCGTGTCCAACGCCGGCATCTGCACCTTCGCCGAGTTTCTCGACCTGACGCCGGACCTGTTCACTAAGACGGTCCGCACCAACCTCGACGGCGCGTTCTACGTAGTCCAAGCTGCCGCTCGCCAGATGAGCCAACAGTCGCCTCCGGGAGGCAGCATCATTGGTATCTCCTCAATCTCCGCCCTAGTTGGCGGCGGTCAGCAAACCCACTACACTCCCACAAAGGCCGGTGTTCTCAGTTTGATGCAGAGCACCGCCGTGGCTCTGGGCAAATACAAGATTCGCTGCAACGCCCTGCTGCCCGGCACCATCAAGACACAGCTCAACGAGGAGGATCTGGCCAATGACGCCAAGCGTGCATACACGGAGGGCCGCATTCCCCTGGGTCGCACCGGCGTGCCGTCCGACCTTGCGGGGCCGGCCGTCTTCTTGGGCTGCGAAGAGCTCAGCGGTTATGTTACTGGCGCCCAATTGCTGGTTGACGGCGGCCTCTTCGTGAACCTCCAATAAGCGTCAGGGGACTTAACCCTGGTCTTCGTTTATTTTAGTGTCTGCTGTCGAGGGACCCCTCTCGATAGCAACTGTGACGAATTCCACAAAAAGAACTAAAGAATAAGAAGACGCGGCGGAGCGAGGGAATTATTCTTCAGGTGCGTGTCGCCCGATGACGGGGTGATGTACAGAGGATGAGGGATAAAAACGCACATGCGCGGAAAAAAAAAAAAAAAGGAAGAAAGGTTACCATCGAAACCGACCTGCTTTTCCCATCTCCAAGGGTGAAACGCACCTCCAAGGATGGACAAATGTATGATTGATCATTAGCAAGTGAGCTGGCGCCCTCTTGAATCCACTTGCGTGCTCTGACTGTTCAGTCACGCCAGCCCATTGATTCCATTTCCCCCCTTTTCTTCAACTTGTCCGAGGCGGTCCTCTCTCAGCCTGATCCGGGGGGCGCCTGGTAACTTTCTTTTGCTCTATTGCTCTGTCCTCCTGGTTGTTAGATGTTATTCACTGCCCAGAAGCGAGTGCAGAGAGCGCGTACGAACCTGGCTGATAAATGTGTCATGTTGATGGAGTGACAATGCTCCATTTACTGCGGTATGCCCAAAGGTAACTGAGGTGGATAAGTCGGAAGGGGTATGTTTCCAGGCTCCAAGGGTGTGCATACAGACACGGCCGACGGTGACGGCATCGTAATTCGTCCAGCGAGTAGCGCGTGAGGCGGCAGCGGGACGCGATAGCGATAGCGCCGGGCAACGGGGCCTCTTTTTTTTTTTTCACCTTCCCCCCTTTCATGGACGCCCTCCTACCCGGATTCGGCAAAGCTGACCAATGGTGTAGCCGTGCAGGAAAAAAAAAGAAAGAAACAGCGAGGTGCCGAAACGACAGCGGAATACACAGAGGGAGAATGCGCCAAGTGGTCAGTAAAGCCTCTCTCTTCGGCCTGTGATTGGAAAATGTGAGCATCATGCCTACAGCCTGTTCGCGTTTGTGTTGTGTTGCGTTGCGTTGCGTTGCACCAGGGTTCCGAAGGTGCAAATGCACCCCCGTGCTTTTTTGGGTTTATGCAACGCAAAGCACTGCTTTTTTAGGCTAAAGCAAGCAAATTTCGCTTACTATAGTAATCTCTATATAAACTAAAATCGATTAGCTCTAAGCGAACTCTGAGTTAAGGGCTAGGGCTTCTTCTATATAATAGTTAAGAAAATCCTAAAAAGACTACTTAATAATAGTAGATTTAAGGCCTCGTAAAGCTATTATAATATTAGTAGTAATAATAATAATTTCGCGATATTATTAGTAATAATAATATAATAGGTATTATAAGAGGAAAAAAAGAGTCTAAAAGTTAGCCTAATTATAATTATTAGGTTAGGTAAGCCTTACGCTAGCTTAGTTAGGTAAGGTAGTAAGCAGTGCCCCACTTTTCCTGCTTTTGTTAACTAATATAAAAGCACTGCTTTTTTCAGAAAAAGCAGAAAATTCAGAACACTACGTTGCACGACAACCACAAAGAGTGGATTGCATGGGGAGGAAATCGAGTTAACTAAAGCATTGTGTACGTGCCTCTCTCTCTATCTCCATCCATTTATCCATTTACTCCTCTCTAATGGTCTGTTGCCCGTCGTTCTTCCTCAAGGGCGTGATAGTTTACTAAAAATAATTAGGATTTAGGCTAAGTTATAGAGCCACTAGTTAGCTAAAAAAACAAATATTCTCATTCTTTCGAGGGACTATACCTTATTAGGCCTAAATTTTAGCTTATATAAGAGGTACCTATTCTAGCTAGATTTATATATTATCTCCCCCCCTACTTAATAGGTATTTCCCTTAATAGGGGTTAATTTTAGGGGTATAAATTATAAAAAGGTAGCTTTTTACTAATTAAGTATAGGAGTTAATTAGTAGCTAATTTAATAACTAATTAAGGAAGTTGCTACTAATATAAGCGCGCGCTATAATAAATTAATATACTAAAAGCATTATTATTACTATAATAATTAGTATTATTACTAAAGAGGACTTTTAAGCTAATAACGAGAGGGTTAATAAGCGTACGCTTCCTAGGAAGTATACTTATAATATATAGCGTAACTTCCTACAGGTTACTATAGCTATTATAAGGGACTTCCTTAATAATATTAATATCGAGTTTTAAGAGTTATTCTATTTAATAAAGGTAGAGTTCTCTTTACTTATAGACTAGCTACTTAAGAGGGACCTTATTATTAATACCTAGTTCTAAACTACTAAATAGAAAGTATTAATCTTCTTATATATTATTAGGTAGTTAGTAATATAATAGAATACTACCTCTTAATTTAAAATATCTTAGAATATAGTATTAAAGACGTTTAGGATTATACTAGAAGCTATATATATTCTATATTAATACTTTATAAAGCTACCCGATCTATTATATATCTTAGAGGAGGTTAAATATTATAAGGAGAGGGCTTAGTTTAATAGGTATATTAGAGCGATAGATAGGATATTTATCCCTACTTATATCCCTATAGATAATTAGTAATAATTCTTTAATTAGAAGGGGTAATTAGCTTGAAATATACTTATAGTAGTAAAGTTTAACCTTACTTTTATATATATATTTATAAGTATAGAGGGTTCTATTAATAACTTAACTCTACTTAACTATATATTAGCTTAGTCTTTTAAGATATTAAATAGGAGGTATTACCTTATTAATATAAGCTTCTAGTAAGATCTTAAGGGTATAGTAGTACTATTTAATAGCAAGAGGTATTACCTAAAAGATTATAATAAGGGGATATTATAGCTATAGAGTAGGAAGGAGTTATTTAACTTACGCTATATAAAGCTAAGGATAATAATAGAGAGGGTATTAAAAAGGGGCAAGAACTAAAGGGAACTAGAAAGATAATAAATAATATAGCTCTACTTATAAATAAGTAAGAATATTAAGAGTAGGCTTAAAAGATATATAGAATAATTTATAGATCTAATTAAAAGAGATTATCTAAATTAAGCGTAGATTTACTAAAAAAATACTAAAAAACGAGGTATAGGGTTATTAAGATACTAATAGTAATAATATTTATCCTCTCTTCCTATCTACTATACTCCTCTCTTCTATACTCTACTCTATAGTCTTTTTATAATAGGTCTATATACTAAGGGAGTTTTCTAAAAGTTATATAGCTAAGTCTATCCTATTCTATTCTAATTATCCCCTTAAGACTCTTTATAATATTATAAAAGAGAGTCCTAAAGATAATAAATAAAACTACTTTATAGAAATAGTAAATAAACTCTATTTATAGATCTAATTTATTAATAATATCTTCTAGGTAGGCGATCTTATTATTAAGAAGGTCCCTTAGGTTTAACTATCTTCTATTATAAGTTATATCTTAATAATAACCTTATTACCTCTTCTTTTTTATTATACTCCTTATCCTACTCTAATCCTTAGTATAGCTAAAACTACCTACTCTATTATACTAGGCGCGAGAAGTTATAATAATATACTCCCTTAGGTATATTCTACTTAATCTAATCCTACTAGTTAACCCTCTACTAGACGTAGTTTATATAGCTATAGTTATACTTATTTAAAGGACTAGGCCTCTTAGGATATAATATTATATCTATAAGTATAGTTCTTAGGTATAGCTTAATAGTTATACTATAACTTAGTATTTATAAGACCTATAATTAAAGCTAATATCTAAGGTATTTAAGCTTATTATCTAGTATTTTAAATAAAGTAGACCTAGATAATACTAATAATCTATAAATAGGTTAAGGAATATCTACTATAAGAGATAGCGTAATATTATTAT
>JAVHLU010001121.1:0-37044 GCA_036785755.1 Colletotrichum ledebouriae | reverse complement strand
TGGATAATAATCTAAAGTTATATAAGAATAATAACTATATAACTAAAGAGGAAATATTATAATATCAATAAGAAATCGGAGCCCTATTATACCTAGCTTTAAAGATAAGGCTAGATATTACTTTAGCAGTTATAATATGTGCCCGTTATAGTAGTAATCCGTCTAAAGAGCACTTTATAGCTCTTAATAGAATATAGGGATATATAAATAAATCCCCAAATTATGGTTTAATATATAACTATAGTAAGGATATACCTAATAATAATAATATAATTAGATTTACGGATTTAGATTAGGCACGAGATCTTAATGATCGAAAATCAACCTTAGCTTATATATTTATATGGGGTTTATATAATATTATATCCTATTCTTCTTCTAAATACAAAACAGTAGCCCTATTAAAGCTGCGAAGCCGAATATATAGCTCTATTAGATACAGCAAAAGAGGCTCTATATATATATAATAGCTATAACTTTATACTTAATAAATTAGGCTATAAAAGGCTTATAAAGCCTAAAATACTTATAGATAATGTCTCAGCTTAAAAATTAGCTAAGAATCCTGAATTCTATAAAAAGGCTAAGCATATTAATATTAAATACTATTTTACTGGAAATCTAGTTATAGAAGAAGAGATTTTCCTCTTTTATGTTGCAGTCTAGTAATAATATTGCGGATATATTAATAAAGCCTTTGGGTAGGATAAAATTCCATAACCTATTACGTATAATAGGTAATAATAATAATAACAATATATATATAAATAATAATAACCGTATTATAAATCTAAATTACTAGACTATAATAATAATAAAAGTCCACTTTTCCTTTTTATACCTATAAGATTTGGGTTTTTAGGTTTTTCTACTAGCAATTATTATATAATACTCTAAGAATTTCCTCTTTATTTTTGCCTACTCGGTTTTAAGATTTTTTATATTAGAGTATATAACTTATAAAGAGATTATAATAATATAATATAACATAACATAACAATAAGCTATATATAAATAAGATATATACCTTACGGGGGGGTGTAAGAATACCGAAGGTATATCTTAAAAGATTCTATAATAATCTTATAAGGTTTATACAAACCTTAATAAATAACTATAGTATATATAGTTATATACCTATATAATATCTCTTTAATAATAATTTAATAACTATAAAATATAAAGTAATAACTATAAAAGTATTTCCTTTATGGAATAAATACTTTAAAAATCTATATAAATTCTAATAATAGCAATAACCTTATATATATATATATATATATTTATAATCCTTAGCTTTATAGCTATAAATATACAGAAGCTACGCACGGACTATATAGTAATCCGAGCGCGATTTCTACTTAATAAGCTACTGCTTTGCAGTTACGTTTCAGAATATCTTACCCCTTACTTCGTGAGGGCAGGATTTATAACTTAGAACTAACAATAACAACAATATTATCATCAATACTATTAATATTTAACGATTTCTCTATTAATTAATTCCAGGAAAAATACCTCCTTATGCTTAAATTTATTAGCTTTTATCACCATACTACCCAGCCTATTAATATCTATTATTCAGGGTGTTTTACCGCCCCTTTTGCTACCTATATACCTATTCTTACAAGATTAACTTAGTAGTCTTATTTACCCCTATATAACCCGCTCTATAGTTATTATAGTATTAGTAAAGGATTTTAAGTCTTAGGAACCTCTCCTATAGTATCTCTAGCCTTCTATTATAGAATAAGGTTCTATAGCTATTAATTATATAGCCCTTATAATCGCTAGCTAGTCCGCATACCCTTTCTAATTAGGTCTAGTAGTATAAGTTATTAGCTTATAGTTTATAGATAAGACTTTCTATCGCTTTAGAGGGTTACTAACTATATGCTATTTTATTTATTATAAGCTCTCTTATAACTTAGTATAGGATATATTACTACGCTATAGTAACCCTAGCTCTAAGCGAGTCCTCTAGGTTAATAACCTCTCGCTAAGCGTTCTCTATATCTTCCCTTGCTCTTTAGCGTTAAGTTATTATATTTATTATAGTTAGAATAGTATTAATATACTATAGAGCGCTATACTAACTAGAGACCGAGGTATCTCTACCCCTAGAGCTATCTATTTGAAAGGGGTATTATTTTATACTAGCCCTTATAGTATTAATAAATACTTTTAAGGTCTCTATATTACCTTATAAAGTAGTAATACTTATCTAGAGGTTTATTAGTAGGTTACTAATAAACCCTAGCTTCCTTACTAGGGTTAGGAGTATATTATTATATTTTACCTCCCCCTCTATATAGTCTAGCCTCTTAAATAGCTTATTTACTAGGTTTATAACCCCTAACTTATACTCTAAGTCGAAGTTAAATACTAAGAGTTTATATACCTATTTAGTAAGCTTTCTCTAAAGGTCCTACGCTAATATACTAATAACTCCCTTTAGCGCCTAGTAATCTATTAGGATTATAAACTTCTTTATTATACTCTAAAAGTAATAAGCTTAGTAATTTAGGCTTTTAACTATAATAAGAAGCTCTTATTAGCTTACTCCTAAATACTACTTAATATTACTAAGCTTTTATAAGTAGTAAGTAACTAGTTACTACTAGCTATTAATATATTATAATAAGATATTAGATATAGCGTTTATAGAAGCGTCTCCCTTAACCCTTATTTTATAAGTTAGGTCCTAATATTAGAGAATAGTTACTAAGTAGAAGGTAGCTTAGAGCTCTTTAAAGGCTTATTAGGCTTCTTCTAGCTAGTAAAATTCGCTTCCCTTCTTATTATTCTTACTACCTTTTAATAGGGATATTATAGGGGCTATAATACCTAAATAGCTTATAATAAACTTATAATAAACTTATAATAAACTTATAATAAGCTTATAATAAACTTATAATAAACTTATAATAAACTTATAATAGAAATTATAGAATCCTAGGAAGACTTAGATCTCCCTATATATCTTAGGTAGCTTCTATTTAATAATAGCTTAGATATAGGTTTAGTTTATTAATATACCTTTAGGTAGAATAATATACCCTAGGAACTCTACTTATTATTAGTAGAACCTATACTTACTAAGCTTAGTATATAGCGCTTATTAGTAAAGCTTATAGAGTACTTAGCAAAGGTCTTTTATATACTACTATCTTAGCTTAGAGTAAATTATAATATTATCTATATAAGTAATATAATAAGTATCTAGTAGCTTAGCAAGCACTTAGTAAATATATACTTATAATATTATTATAGTGTTTATAAGTCTAAATAGTATAATAATATATTTAAAGTACTTATAACGAGTCTTAAAAGCTATCTTCTAATAATCTTCTAGCTTAATATAAATATAATAATATATATCTTAAAAGTTAATCTTTAAGATCTACTTCGCTCCCTAAAGCCTATCTAATAGCTTACTAATAAGGGAGAGTAGATATTAGTTCTTTAGTATTACTTTATTAAAACCTTAATAATTTATATAAAAGTATAAGGATCTATCCTTCTTAGGTATAAACAGAATAGGGGCGCTTACCTCACTTATTAAGAGTTAAACCTACCTCATTACTTAGTTATTAGTAATATATTAGTAGAGCTCCTCTAGCTAGTACTTATTTAATAAGTAGATAAGCTTATATAGAGGTTTTTTCCTTTTAACTAAGTTAATAATATATTCTATACCCTCTAGGGCTAGGTATTCCTTTACTAACTACTTATTAAATATTACTTATTTACTAAGTAGCTCTAATAGTAATTCTACTTTGCTCTCTAAGGTATCCTCTTTACTTAGGGCCTCTATTAGTAGCTTATAGGGGGTAATATTCCCTAATATATATATAATATAAGCCCTCTAGCTATTTATAATAACCTCCTATATAAATACTAATAGCTTAGCGATATTAAGGCGCTTATATTCCTAGGTATTTATCTAGAAGTTAATTATAATACCCTCCTTTCCTATAGAGTATTATAATAGGAGGAGGTCCCCTGCTCCTTTAACGTAGGAAGCCTTAGCGAAGAGTTATTATATCTTCCTTAGTTATCCCCTTAAGTTAATAAGGAAAAAGGTTAACTAGTATATATTCTAGCTTATTATAAAGGACTTATTAAACCCTTTTAATATAGGGGTGCGTGCTACTATAGGTTATAGTTATAAGGATTTTACTAGTTAACTACTAATAATATTAACTTAGGAATAGGAATCTATATCTACTACTACTTCTTATTTAGTAACATTCTAGAGAATTATTACTTATCCCTTTATAATATCTCCTCCTAGGAAGGTATCTAGTTTTAATATAAGTATAGGGGTTATTAGTATAATCCCCTAGCTTACTTATTTTCTAATAGGTTAAGTTCCTTAACCTCCCTTATAAATTAGATTATATTAAACCTTACTTTCTTAGTAAATACTTAGTATCTTACTAGCGTTTTATTTATATTTTATTATTTATCTAAGTAGTCTACTCTCTTATACCTTTTCTTCTTATAGCTAAAGTATACTAAGGAGTTAGATATTATAAGTTATATACTAGGGCTAAATATAAGCTAGCTCCTATTAGATCCCTATAATATCTTATTAACTAGTTAGTAAAGTATTAAGCCCTAGGAACCTCGCGTAGTCTTATAGCTAGAGCCTTACTAGCACCCTGTTTAGCTCGCTTTTACTATAGAGGGGACCCTTAGTATATACTCTTTACTTATATATTACTTCCTGCTTTTACTCTATAGAGTTTTACTACCCTATTAGTAATATATCTCTTATAAGTATTCTACTTCTATAGCTATATCCCTTAGTCTCTATATTTTAACCTTCTAATATTTAAGCTCCTTATATAAAAAGGGGGCTAGTTAGAAGTATAGTATATAAGCCTTAGCCTTACTATCTTCTATACTAACTATACCTAAGTTCTAATATATTACTAATTATTTAGTAAAAGACTATATTAATAATTATATCTCTTTCTACTTTATTATATCTAGCCTTTTATAATACCTCTGCTCTTAAAGCTCTAGGTTAATATATTATTAGTAAATAAATACTATAAAGTTAGCCTAAGCTAGGTTTCCTTCTAGCCTAGCCCTATAGTATTACTACTAGGTCTATAGGGATAAGCTTATCTTTATAAGCACCTATTAGATCTATTACTCTAATATATTACTAGCGCGTAGTTAGTATTTATTTTTAACTACTTAGATCTAGTTACTAACCTAGTCTATAGTAAAATCCTTACTTATAATATAAGAGTTATATATAGGTAGTTTCTTATACTCTCTCTATAAATACCTTATTACTAGGTAGTTAGTAAGTTCCTATAGTAGGGTAGTAGTTTATTCCTTATACTATTATTACTATAGATATATCTACTCTATAAGGCTCTCTTATTATTTTTATAATAGTCCTATTACTTAGGTAAGGATACCTAAGATACTAGCTTCTTAGGGGGTCTTAAGTAGGGTACCCTATTAGCTACTACTTATTATTTATTTACTAAGCGAGGGTTAGTCTACTTACTCTAGTGCTACCTAGGACTAAGCCTACCCCCTTAGGGTTATCTCTTTTATTATATTATTACTAAGGTTATCTATCCCCTTATTATAATATCTATATTATATTCCTTATATCTTAGAGCTTAGCGAGTAACTTATATTATATTAGCTAAGACCCTATTAGTTATATTCTATATACCTAGCCTAGAGTTTATTATAATTAAACTCTATTACTAATTTATTAATATATTATTATTAGTTTATCTTAGATATTCTAACTAGTACTAGTTTCTTAAATTAAAAAAGAAGTAATAGAGTTATAAAGATATAGCTATAAGCCTAAACTAAGAAGGGCTAGAATATTAAAATATAGGTATATATAGTTATATTAAACTATTACTTAACCTTCTAAGTCTCTAGCTTATAGAGTTTTCTTAAGGGTATATATATTTATTACTAATTTGCTAACGTTCTGCTAATAGCGTGGCTCTGCACCCTGCACCCGCTATTATTCCTTATAATCTTTTAGGCCCTATAGAGGGTAGGCTTTAGCAGGTTTTAGCGGGTAGTAGCAGGTAGCAGCAGGTAGTAGCAGGTAGCAGCAGTAGTAGGCGTAGTAGGCGCGGTAGGCGGCGGCAGTAGTAGGCGCAAAAGAGCGTAATAATAACTATAGCAATTAGCTGAAAATGGCGTTTTAGTAGCGCTATAAATAGTGCGAAAGTAGGCGCGTTATAAGGCGTAATTAGGCGTAGTTAAGGGCGTAATTAAGGGCGTAATTAAGCGATTAATTATAAGCGTGTGCGATTATAAAAAGAAGGGAAATAAGGGAGACTTAAATACATAGCCTTAATAAAAAGAGCGATAATATAGCTATAGTTACCCTAACTACTATAGTATCTAGTTCTTTTAGGATCTATTAATAAGAATAGCTACTCTCTAAGATGCCTTTAAGGGCGTATAAAAAGAATAGATCTACCTCTAGGTACTATTAAGATAGGATAGGATAATTATAGCTATGCAAATAGAAGGACCCTAATAAAAAGAGCGTGATATATTATGTATTATATTAGGGAAGAACTACTCTCAGGGCGCGCGCGCGCGGGCGTGTATATATATACGCGCGGGCTTATATAATCCTAGCTTTCTTACTGCGCGCAAGGTGGGTAGCCCCACACTGCGCCCATCATAATATAAGCGCTAATAATATATATTTATACTAATATTATAGTAATCGAACTACAAATAGCTAAGGATAAGGTTATATCTCCCTATATTAAAGTTAAAAGAGGGGTATTAATATTAATTCTTAGCGGTCTACTTATATATAGGTTATCTATACCTTAGTTATAATATCTAATAGCTTGCTATTAAACCTAGTAGCTAGGATAGGGTATTATAACTTATTATATTTAGTATAATAAAAATCCCTTGGTAAGGGGGTTATATAAGTATTTCTAAAAGTATAGCTATTTACTCTAGTATTAAGAAGGGCTTTAAAATAAATACTATTTTTATTATAAACTAGAACTAACTCTTTCTCTAGTAGTTTATTATTAATTAGTTATTATAAGTTAATAGATATTATTACTAATTATTAATCTCTTTAGGTCTCCCCTAGTAGGGAGTTTGCTTTTACTAGGAGTACTAGTTTTCTACTAGCTCTAGGTTATTACTAATAGCTTTAGTAGGCTTAGTAATACTTATAATAGCTTTAGCCCTCTTATAGAGGTAATCCCGCGAGGTATAGCTAGTATTACTATAAATAAAATAAGCGCCCTAGTTATAGAGCTTCTTATATAAGGCCTTAGGGATATAACCCTAGTTAATATAGGCTTAAGTATAGGGGTTTCCTCTACTAGAGGGTTTAGCGTAAGCTATTAAGGTAGGGCCTCGTATAGTAGTTTAGTTAGCTAAGTAGGTATTAAAAGGCGTTATAATATAAGCTATAATATAGACCTAAGTAATAATCCTAGAAGTTAAAAATACTATTTATATAATAAATAGAGTACTAGTTTTAGAGGGATATAAGTAGCTTCTTATAGAACTTCTAGTACTACTAGGACTTTAGGAGTTTAGCTTTATAAGTAAGCTTAATAAAAGTAGCTTATTTAACCTAGATATTCTTAAATAAGATAATAAGGGTATTAAGCTTTATATAAGCCTTATTATATTAAGTTCGGAATTACGCCGCAGCCCCTTCGCAAAAAGACTATAACAAATTTACCTAGTTCGTAGGTATAATTTAGGAAATACTATATAAGTATTTTAACTTATACTCTCTACTAGTTAAGGAAAATAATATAAGAACCCTATATGTTCCTACTATATATAAGTAAACCCTTATATAAAGTTAGACGCGCGCTACACTAGGGCTAATTATATTAGAGCTAAATAGGCTACTAAGGCTCTTATTACTTAGAAATACCCTCGCTAAACCTTCTAATAAGGTGCTATAAAAGCTACTATATAAAATAACTCCTTAACCTAAAAGGTTAACTTTCTAGTAAGGTACTAAAGGTAAATATTATTATATAAGAGGTAACTCCTTAACTAGAGAGGTCTTTCCTAAGAGGTTCTTATAGCTAGAAGTATAAGAAGCTCTACTACTATAAGCAGGGCCTTATACCTCTCCCTCTTCCTTATCCTTATCCCTTAACTATATTAATACTAAACTTTATATATAAAAACGCTAAGCCTATACGAGGTATACCCTTTAATACTAATAATATATAAAAGCTTACTAGAGAGTTTAATATTAATATAATTAATAAAACCCGCTCCTTCTTTAACTACTCTATTATATATAGAGAGTATATTATTAATATAGCCTTTAAAAGAGCTCTTATTAATACCCCTAGAGGGGATACTTACTATTATATTATAGCTAAGTAAGTAGACTTAGTAGTAGAAGCTAAGCGGGTTATTATATACCTTATAGAGTAGCCCTTCTTTAAGCAGGTCCTCTATACTATTAAGGCAGAGGTAGCCTAGGCCCCTTAGGGCTTAAATATTAGTAAGTATAGCTTATGCTAAATAGAGAGAGCATTACTAATAATAGTATAGTAAAGATAGTAACGACTAGCGGATAAAGTAGTAATAGAGGTAGTATTAGTAGCGCGGGTAGTGCGCGAGAGGATAAGTCGATAGTTTTATAGTCTATTAAATAATTAAAAACCACGTTATTATTAATATAAAGTTAAAGATCGTAAGGCTATTAATAGGTATATATAAGTATAGCTATAGTTAGGAAAGGTAGTCGGCAAGATTACGTAACTAAAGGCTATGTATTATTAGGAGGCGCGGAGTTAGAAGGTCTATTGCACTTGAGCAGGTAAAATCACTATGTAGTAGCTAGAGGCTAAGCCTTATTATATTAAATCAGGTTAATAAAAATTCCTTTTAGCTCTTTAATAAGCTATTTTATTATAATAATTTAAGATAAGTCCCTTAAAAAGAGAAGGGATAAGATATCATAAGTAGTTCCTCCTAAGTATAAGAGTATATACTTAAAGTATTAGGACTTACTATAATACTCCCTATTATTAAGGTATATTGTAATATAAAAGAGCTAGGTATTAAACTCTAGATACTTAGAATTAGTACCCTTAATATTTATGAAAATAGGGATTTTAGGTATCTTAGTAGCCTAGGTATTATTACTACTGATAGTTAATAAGGGTAAGCTAGAGCAAACCTAATGGGTATAGTAGTTATATTATATTTAAAGCGCTAAAGTAAGGCTTTATTAGTATCCCTAGCCTTATCCTATTCCTCTATAATAATAATAGCGTCGTATTAGGCCTAATTACGCTCTTCTTAATAATACTTAAGTATAGTAAACTACTTAGTATTATTACTAGTAGTATAGGTATTATCTAAACGCTCCTAGAGCTCTTAATTCTTACATTATAAGCAGAGGGTAATATTATATAGTATATAAAGGTTATTACTTATAGTAATATATATAATATATAAGGCTTAAGACTTAGTACCTTAAGTAGCTCTCTTTATAAGCTAGTCTTAAATCTAGGTAAAGGTTAACTTAGGGTTATTCTAGAATAGCTATATTATATTATTAAAAATAAGGGTAATCTTCTAGCCCTTGCCTAGGTAATTATAATTAATAATAAGGAGGTTAGAGAACTTTTATAATTTAGTAATAGCGCTCTAGGCTAAGCTCTTATATCCCTTTATATTAAGGTTTATAAATAGGCTTTTAATAGGCTACTTATATATAGGTTTATTTAAGTTAAAAATCTTTAGGTCTTTATATAGGGGAGTATTATAGTTAGGTAGCGCGGTATAGTAGTATTAATAGGCTTTAATATACGGCTCGAGGAGTCTTCTAGTATTAAGTATAAGCGCTATTATAGCTTCAAACTATAACTAGCTAGTTAGGTCTTATTTAATATATTATTATAAGGTAGAGGGGGGGTATTAATTAAGTTTAGGTTAATTAGGGTATAGATTAGTTAGCTTAGCGCTTAGTTAGGTACTATACTTATATTAGTTAGTTAATAGAGTAGGGGTAATAATAGTTAATTAAGATATTATACTTCTATCTCTAGAGAATAGATAAATAAACGTAGAATAGTATTATAACTAATAAATAGGTAAAGGTTAGCACGCTTTAATTACGCTATATTAAGTAGATTCTTATTAGAGAAGGGAAAAGTCTAACTATAAGCTAGCATAGCTAGGGAAGGCTAAAGAGTCGCTTAGAGATTATATAACCTATAAGTTATATAATCTGCAAGTTATATAACCTGAAATTCAGGTAGGTCTAACCTAACGCTGTGATAATAAGTATTCTTTTAAAATATTTAAAATATATTTCTAATATATTCAAGTTATTATAATTTTAATAATCTTAAGTATATTTTTATTAAGTTAATTAATAATCCCTATATCTAGCTTACTCTTTATATTAAGTTTAATAATAATAACTCTAAGACCTTTTAATATTATATAAATATTACTTATAATACTACTCTAATTAATAGAATTAAAAAGAGAAATAATAATTATACCCTAGGTCTTACTCTAGATCCTACCCCTAATTCTAAAATAAAGGGAGAGAGTAGTACTATTTAGAGACTAAAAATAGGAATAAATAGTAATTATAAGTAGAATATAATCTAAATATAATTCTATAAGTAGTATTTTTAGGGGCTTGTAGCTTAAATAAATATTAATTTATATTATATAATCTATTTTATATAATTTATAACTTCTAATAATACTTATAGCTAAAAGTAGAGGGGGGTAAGATAAGGTTTTATAGAGGGGTAAGCTGAGGTATAGGCCGTTTGGGTAATCGCGCGGGAAAGACGCAATTAGTTGAACTGTTGAACATAATCTCTGAGCGATCCATCAGCAGACTTCGTGGCGAACTAGGATGAAGTTTAGATCGACAACTGATCCACTAGAGAAGCGCCGTGAGATCGGGATAAAGCAGTACTTCGACGTTGTTGCCCCTTTGGAATCGATCTGAAGTTCATGTCTCCAACGAGGCCTGACTCTGGACCGGCTCAACCACTCAAAGACCCAGACCTGGGAATTTTGACAGAGTCTACCGATATCTGACAGTCCCCTGTGCTTCATGTCCCCCTCACCAATTTGCCTGTCTGGTGGTTTGGACTCGTTAGAGCCCTGTGCTGGCAGAAACGGAAACACCAGACTTCCAGAGGTGCACCGTGGTAACCCCATCTCCACTTGGCCTCAGGGATTGCCCAGCATCTCGACGCCCCGAAATCATGACTGGGCCGTCTGTGGACCGATGCGTGGGGAGCACCCTTGCCAACCACTTAAACCTCAACCCAGTGAACACGCTGTTGCTGGCCGGCGGAGAGGTACCCACTTATTTGTATCCTTTGGAGAAAGCACGAACAGCTTGCTATATCACGCGCTGCTTCCTGCCGCTGCCGCCGTGCTCACACTGCATGAATACTGCATCTATCTGCACCGAATACGTCTCTGGGAACCCAATTGAAATCCTCGCAATCTACCTTACAGAATGTACAGGATGCAGCAGAACCCCAAGGCTGGCCGGCTGGGATGGGCAGCAGATGGAATAGAATAGACATGCGGATACGGATGCGCGAACAAGGGCGGAAGACACCTCACGCCTGCCGTCAATGGCCAGCACACGCAACCTAACACACACAAACCACCACAAGCTACGCATCCGTACAACGAACGGCTCGGGACTGGAAGCGATGGATGGCTTCGTGAAGCAATTTCGCGATCTTTCCCGGCGCTTGTTGACGTCACTCTGCCCCCAAACTAAATCGCGGACACGTTTCCCCGAAGCCTTCAGGTTCTTCCGTCGGCCTTAGATGTACCTCACCTCTTCTGCGCTTTCGATGCCATCCGATTTGGCATTCAGAGACACCATCAAGCCTGAGCAAACATCACTCCAACTGAATACTTCAGTAGTCGTCCGTCACGGAACCCCCTGCTTCTCATTTTTCTCGCCGCATCCCAGAGCAGACAAACAACAAAGCGGCCACCACTTTAACCCCGGTACTAACCAAGGTGGACCGGTTTTCTGATCTCTGCACGGTTACGGTTCTCGTTACACCAGAAATGTCCCTGCCGCGAGCCTGCAGATAACCCCTTTTCCCTGATATTGCAGCTACCTCCACGAGCTCGTCTTTACGGCCTTACAACGATCCTGCACAACCTGACAGCACGGTTCTCGTACCCTGCGAAGCTCGCGATGCGGCATAGTACTCCATGACCCATCCCCGAAAAGCCGGCTAGTCGTCGTGTCGGTAATTAGCCTCCATCTCCCCTATCCTCTCGGACGGATCTAGCCCAGCGGCTCGCCGGCTACGGGCAGCTTCTGGCCCAGCAGTTACGTCAGCCGAAGCCTAGCCAGCTCCCCTCGAGATGCGATTTGGTCGACTCACGTCTCAGATGGCCGCTCTTCGTCTTGAGCTACGTGCTTCGAGCTCTGGGGGCTGCCCTAAGCGACCTTGCCTTATCCGCTAACCAGGTACTGAGTCCTTGTCCAACGACTTCACTTACCTCCAGCACTTCGGAAGCAAGCAAGCTCATCGACATGGATGTACCCGACTCCTTTTTACAACCCTTCTAGGCGAGTCCACTAAGCTGCCTGTGTGCAGGCGAGGGCTCCCTCTGAAAGTCTTCACCAAAACAACAGCCAACCCAACTCCTCCATGTTGGTTCCCACCATTCTCGGCACCTCTACTGGAGTACCCTGTGCTATCGCCCTACAACTTGGAATCGATTGAGAACGGGTACTCCGTACGGTGCAGGCTTAGCACACCATACACATGATCTCGGTTGACCCATTCGGCGCGGCCTCCAAGCTATGGACCGACTCTCCCGCCTTCTCCACAGATCACGCACAAGACTTCGCGGGATTCGTCGTCGGCAACGGAATGCGGAAACGCCTCTGGAGGTCTCGCACCGACCCTTGATGAACGGTCAACGTACTCAGAGAACGCTGTGTCGAGAAGCCGCATTCTCGGGGCGAAACGGTCATTATTCGATCTTAAATTAATATCGACTTGCTGATGCCAAAATGATCTCCCTCGTCGCCGCCTGGCCACACACTCCACACCGCAAATCGCGAGCGCTTTAGAAGTGCGGACAGTTGTCACCCCTAGTACATTTGTAGCGGCCGCCAATATCTGCGAAGGCAGATATCGCACACTTCATCTGTCGCGGTTCGGAATTTCCTAACCCCACCCTTCTTCAGGTTCGTGCTGCGGCCTCAGCCCTCCCTTGCGGAAGCAGAGGTGTCCTGAGCTCACACTGCAATCTTCCCTGATCCCAGGTGCCCCGAGCTTTTACGAATCAAGCCCAATGCCAGGTGGCCAACTGCGCCGTCAACGAATCACTTGAACTGTGCGATGTGACCATTGCGAGCGACACGAAATAATAATACCAGCGGAAACTACCCGTGACTCTTCAGCATACTGTTAGGTACAGAGGCATCTCCAAGGCTAAAACGTCGAAACGGGTTAGGGGGCTTGTTTTTGAATCGGGCCAAGGACCCGAGAGAAATCGGCCCTTGACTTCCAGAACATCGACGCACGACAGCTTCAGTCCCGGCTACAGATGGGACGTTTCGGAACAGAATCTCAGTCTGGGCAGCGCGAACAGGGCCAAGAGCATGGAGTAGTCTTATTTTGGCTCCGACCGCAGAGACAACTGTCTTGGAAGGTCCCAGACGCCACATTACCGTTACTGTCAGAGACACTACAATTCGTGTTCTGCCGTTACATCTGCAACCCGCAGCAAGTCATCGCACGCACCACTCCTGCAGGGCCGGCTGGCTGGCCGGTCAGCTCCCTCGACCGGGTTTGAACTCTGTAGCTGGCACAAGATCACCACCGTACGGCAGAATATCGGCATCAATGATGGCTATGTTCAAAACCGGATGATTGAAGCTTGCTGATAATCCTTTGCTAGCCCTCGGCTACCGGCTTCACTTCTATGGGTGAAAAGACACCGCTCTACGTCTTGAAACTTCAATGGAACAGTTTGGGAAATGGAGAACAGGAATCATCCCTGAACCAACTCTTTCGGCAACAAGTCATCTTGGCTCCCCGACAGACTGGGCCCTCCTGCTGCTGGTCTGGTACGACTTTTTTCTCAGCCGAGAATTCCTCGTCCCCGGTGCAAAGAACCGCTAGGGAGAGGGATGGGACTCAATTGGCCGATTCATCATGCCCATTGGATGACACCGCCCATCATGGCAGCTATGAAGACGATGCACAGTTTTGTCTGTGTCTCGACATGCGGAGCTCAACCCGACGATCTGGATGGCCTATTGACACGCTGGCGCCTCTAAAGGAGGTTGACGCTCATCCCGTCTTGCAGAACCTTCGATGTCTGCCTTCTTACGCAGTAGAGGGCCTCCATGGTAGAAGGCTCCGGGCTGCAGGAGGTAGGGCACGGGTTCTCTCACAGGTTTTGAGAGTGTCGCTCGCACGTAGGCCTCTGCTTCTCCGCTGGCCGGCGCCAAAAGCGGCTTTTTGAACATGTGCATCTTTCCCATGGGGAAAACGGTTTCGACGGTCTTGGTACATGCTACATGACATATTGACGTCCACTCCTCGATGAAGTATTATCCCGAAAGTGCCGAGCGCAGCTGCTGTATCAATGGATGTTGCCCAACTTTGCGGACCAAAAGATCCTACAACGCAGTCTGCCACGCAGTCTACCACGCCTCTGGCACACAGCTTGATGCCATGCCTGCCATTCTCGTAGCTTCCGTTCACGGCAACACCAGGCTGGCCTCTTTCCCCGGAAGATCTAAAGCCAATTAGACGGGATGCGGGGTGCCGCAGGAAAGAGAGCATCTCTCCGAGTTCGCGCCGCTGACACCTGTGCACCAATCGAGACCTCATCGGGCCCCTTTGACAATTTTCGGCTCACGTCAAACTGACCAACAGAGTGCCAACTGATCGACGGCAGGCAGTAAGAGATACTCATAAAGAGCCATGGCCCGCGAATCCGACGCCTCAGCCTCGAGCCCATATGGAAAGGGATAACGGTCAGACGAGGAGATAATGACAAACACCATGCCAAATTTGGGGTGAAATCCGGCGCAAGCTCCAACGGCCTATTTCATCCCACAGTCGCTGACGAATACCTGGTGCTGGGCAGCGGGAAAATGGGTCCAATCCCGTCTGGCTGCTCTTGGAGTTGGCGCCCAAAGACGACTCGAACAAAGCACTAATGCTGCATGTCACCAATGGCACCGGACTTAATCTTATGGAAGCGCCGCAACTTGCAGCCTGCAAGGGCTGCGACTCGTAGGAGGCGTTGATCGGTACAAGAGCGTACGATCGTCAGAGTTCAAATCGTCACCTTCGCGTTGTCGTGCGAAGGCGTTCTCGGTCATCCTCGGTCGTACTGGTTCCGACATTATTTTGTACTCCGCCGGCGGCCACCATCAGGGTTTCCCGCTGGATTTCACACACCGGTTTGGGGCGAAAGCCCTTCAGACCTGGCCGAATTTTAGAAACGCGGTGCCGGCCACACCGGGAACCCAATGCAGATGGAGTAACTAGGGACGTCCATTCCACAATATATATTTAGCCACAGGCTTCATCGCTATAGACTCGCAAGACTTGTTGCTGCCGGCTTCAATATGAGTATTGGGGTGCCACACCCCCCGAAGAAGGAAGTTGGAGAAGCCCTGTCGGTGATGACCGCCGTAGGGACAAATGGCCCATGCAGGTTCACTCAACTTGGTGCTTCGGCATCACAGTTCGGTAGCCACTCAGAAGTACGATACGCAGCATAAATCAAGCGCTCTTGGTATGCCACTTACAAAACGGAGACCAAGTTGACGGCCCTCCGGAGCTACGGCCATTTCCACTATCGAACACATAGCGATATGCGTTAGGGCTGCCGACAAAGGCTGTTACCGTACCCTGTTCCGAGCCTTCAATTTTTGTTATGGACGGCGGGGTGCGCAAACGCATTATGTACCTGTAGATGCGCATCCTCGCCCTTCGACTTGGGATGAACCCGGCAGATGATATACTTCCTGTTAAAGAACATTCTGGTTGGTCCGGACAGCCTCTTATAGTCTGCCTTCCCCGCGCGCCAACTTTCTGCGAGGCTTCGCGTTGGTGTCACAAACTAGTGCAGTGCAGAGTGATAGAGTCAGTATAGCTAGCTAGGTATAGCTAAGGTTAAATATTCTTCTCTAGCCCTCTAACCTACTATATAGGGGCTAGGGGACTTATCTAGGGCTACCTAGTGCCTCCCTATATCTCCTAACTTCTATAGACTTCCTTAATATAGCTTACTAAGCCTTCTCTTTTATAATATTATCCTAGCTTATAATATAATCCCCCCCCTCTAAACTAATCTATCTTTAGATTAGTTTTACTTAATAATTATCTAGAGGATACCTAATACCTCTCTATAAGACTTCTTAACTTCCTAGTTTCTATAGGTTTAGAATTTAATATCTCTTATTTTAGTTATATAACTCTTTTTTAAATAACTAAGTAGCTTAGAAGAGTAGTTAACTAGTAATAAGATACTTATCTTTTACCCTAGCTACTCTTATAGCTCTTATATCTAAATATTAAGGGATTTTATAGCTTAGAGGAGTAATAAGCTAGTAATAAAGCTATTCCTATACTCTAACTACTCTTATAGCTTTATTAAATAAGTTTAGTACTACCTAGTAGTTATTTAAAAAGCTATAACTAAGTTCCCTTATAAGGGTTACTACTTTTTTTTATAAAGTTATATTAAAATATATTATTATTTAGGCTCGTTTTTATTACTTTAAATTTACCCTTAGAATTATTATATTTTCTATATATTATTATATTTTTAGTATTTTTATAGGAGTAATAAAGATTTTCTCCTTTTAAAAATAAAAAAGGTTTTATTATAGTATAAGGAGCTACTAGTAGTTATTTAGTAGTTATCTAGTACTTCCTTATACTTAGTAAACTTAGTTAAAGCTAAATAATATAATAATCTAGAGATTATTCTCCTTTTAACTATATAAAAGTTTAGTTTTAGTATTAAATTAGAAATATATAAATATAATTAAAAATTTCGCTTTATTAAAATCTCTCTTTCTTATTTCTTTAGATTTATAATACTAATATCATATAACGCTTCGGGTAGTGTGCCGTAGCGATGCAATAACTAATTGCGCTATGCGCGCAAAAGATCCGCTATTCCACGCACTTCGTGCCAGAATACACCACATATGCGCTTATATAGGCTAGCTACACTAGTCTCTTATAATTACCCCCTACTCTAAGCGCTTAGTCCCTTAAGCGTATTAGAGATGAGATAGATAAGTATATATAGACCCCGAGGTCTATATAACTAACGTCGCTATATACGCACCCTCTAAGCCTAACCTAGGATTACGCTAGTATATAGCTGAAGTATACTATACGCCGCTTATCCGCTATTATTACGCTATAGCAGGTAAGTACCTAGCGGGATTCGAACTACTAACCTCTATATAGCTAAAAGGGCTAAGTCTAGAAAACCCACGAAGTACGTAGAAAATTATAACGCTTTAGGTAGTATATTATAGCGATATAATAACTAATTGCGTTATGCGCGTAAAAGATCCGCTATTCCGCGCACTTCGTGCTAGAATGCACTACATATGCGCTTATATAGGCTGGCCGCACCAGTCTCTTATATATTACTACTATTAATAACTTATTATTAGCCCCCTGCTCCCCTATTAATAACTTTATTTTAGTTACTATATAATAAATCTATTATTATATCTTCTACTATTACTAATACCCCTAATACTACCCCCTACCTTATTAATATACTAAATACTACTAGTATCCTTATAATAAGTAAGCTCTAGGTATACTCTTATTACTATTACCTCCTAGTATAAGCGAAGTAGGAGCTACCTAAGAATATAAATACTAAGCTTAAGCTCCTTATAAGCTTAATTATATATTTTAAGAGTAATAGTAAGTATATCGTCCTCTACTAGTACTTATTTAGTACTTTACTAGCTCTAGGTTTTAAATTACTTACTAATTTATAAATTTATTACTAATTCTTTTTTTTAATACCTCTATTAAATATTAGTATTATATTAAAATAAGCAATAGAAAGGCTTATATTAATATAGGCTTTACTTATTATTTTCTAGTTCTTAGCTATTAACTCTTTATAGCTTATGTATTATATAATAAGCGCTATTAATAAGCTTAAGCGCCTAATAAATAAGGGCTATTCTAAGCCTAATATCTAGGTATAATATACTAAGAATAAAGTAAGTTATCTAATACCTCCCTAGTACTTTACTATTAGTTCTTAATTATATCTAAGAGGAGATCCTTACTACTTAACTTATAATTAAGAAAGCCCTCTAGGCTAAGAAGAATAAAGCTAATATTATACTTAAGAAGTATAAAGCTAAGGAGGTAGAGATCTCTATAAAACTAGAGGATTATTAAGTAAGCGTTTTAAAAAAAAGCTACTACTTACTAGTAGTATCTTATTAAAGAAGCTAAGAAGTAAACTAAGTTATTATATAAATAATATAAGGAGCTAACTTATTATTATATAATAATAGAGTAGCTAGCCTAGAAGTAGCTAGAGGTATAGGAGGTATAAGTTAAATATACTAAGGAGTTACTTAACGTTTATAATAAAGTTATAAGTTAATTTAATATTTACTAATACCTTACTAGTACTCCTCTAGTTAGTATTTCTAACTTAAAGTAAAATAATAAAGCTCTAGCTACTAAATCTAATAATAAAAATAATAGTTTTAAGGAGAAAGGTACTAGTATTTAATAGATTTAAAATATCTAGGAGCGCCTCTAGTAAGTTATTAATAGTCTCTAGGTAGTATTTAGTTACTTTTAAGTATTTTTCTAGTTTCGTTTTACCTTATTAGGGGCTTTTAAGCTAGTAAATTAAGATATCTAGCTAGTATACTCTATTGCTATCTAATTAATAGTCTTTTATTAAGTCACTTATTAAGTTATATAGGGATTATAATATTTTTACTTATAATTTAGCTTTATAGTTATTTTATAAATCTATAGATATATTATACTATAGCTCCTATAAATTATCAAGTTTACTATAGCCCTTCTATTTAATAAGGTACTAATAGTTATATCTAGGGCCCTTATAGGTAACGATATAGTCTACTATATAGATATTATTATTATTAATTAGGATATCTCCTAGTAAGATAGCTAAGCTAAAAAGGGGCTCTAATTATATAGGAGCAAATATATTATAAATTTAATACTTTTTATTAATCTATAGCTTATATACTTATTTCCTATTAATTACCTATTAGATCTTAAATAAGCTTAGATATTTATTAGAAAGTTTATAAGAGGGCTACCTCTACCTAATGGTTTTAGTTAAAAGTAAGATAAGGTCTCCTATAGTAAAAATAATAAGGGTCTTCCTCTAGTTATAGAACTTATTATATATTTTATTATACTTATAGAGTAGTTTAGTAATAGCTAATCTCCAGGTAAGTAGACTATAAACTCTATTATATATTACTAGGACTAAGACCTTTAGCTAGGGTTTAATATTATTAGATCCCTATAGAGAATATCCTATTAGTAGCTTAGTCGGTAAAGTCTTAGTAGCCTTATAGTAGGAGCTATTATAAATAGATTAGGCTAGATCGATCTAAGTTACTTAGTTATCCTAGTTAATATTATAGAAATTCTATAAAAAGTACTTAATACTTTAATTCTAGCGTTCTATTTAGCTATCTATTTAAGGGTAGAAGGTAATACTAATCTTCCTCTTGATAACTAGTAGGTAGTATACTTTAGACTAGAATCTACTAGTAAATAGCGATCCCTAATTAGACATAATAGCTTCTAGGAGTCTAAATATAAGGAAGATATACTTAGTTAGTAGTATAGCTAATCTATTAGCTATAAGTAACTCCCTAGTAGGGATATATAGGGAGTATTTTATGAATTGATTAATAACGATGAGAATACTATTATAAGGCTTATTTTTTATTATAGGTAATAATAGTAATTTAGTAATAAAGTCGATTAATATTTATTAAAAAGGCCTAGTAGGTACTAATAGGGGCGTAAGTTTATTATATAAGAGGTAGTATGTTAGTTTTATATATTAGTATATTATATATATCTTAATATATTCCTTTATATTACTCTTTTATATATTTTAGAAAAATAATTTTTTAATCCTCTTTAATATCTTAATAACCCCTCAGTAACCTCTAGATAGTTTATTATAAAATACTCTAAGGATTTTATTTTAAAGTAAGTAGTTATTAGAGATATATAGGCCCTCTTAATATCTTAGGGTGGCCTCTGGCTACTGCATAGTGATTTTACCTGCTTAAGTGCAATAGATCTTCTAACTCCGCGCCTCCTAATAATATATAGCCTTTAGTCACGTGATTATAACTCTCCTAACTATAGCTATACTTATATATACCTATAGCCTTACGATCTTTAACTTTATATTAATAATAACGTAGTTTTTAATTATTTAATAGACTACGAAACTATCGACTTTTCCTCTCGTATACTACCCGCGCCGCTAATACCGCCTCTATCACAGCTTCGTCCGCTAGTAGTCCTCTTATTTGATCGGGTTAGCTAACGCCTTCGTAGCTATACTATCGTTAGCAATACTCTCTCTATTTAGCATAAGCTATACTTACCGACGTTCCCCTAATAGGCCTAGGCTACCTAGGCTACCTCTACCTTAGTAATATAGAGGACCTACTTAAAAAAGGGCTACTCTATGGGGTATATAATAACCTACTAAACTTCTACTACTAAGTTTAGTTACTTAGCTCTAATACTATTATACCTTATAGAGTCCCTTATAGGGGTATTAAAATAAGCCCTCTTAAGGGCTATATTAATAATATACTCTCTATATATAGCGGAGTAGTTAATAAAGAAGCGGGTTTTATTAATTATATTAAGGCTAAACTCTCTAGTAACCCCCTCTATATTATTTATATTAAAAGGTATACCTTAGTTAGGCTTAGCGTATTTATATATAGGGTTTAGTATTAATATAATTAAGGGATAAGAATAAGGAAGAGGGAGAGGTATAAAGCCCTACTTATAGTAGAGCTTCTTATACTTCTAGCTATAAGAACCTCTTAGGAAAGAACTCTTTAGTTAAGGAGTTACCTCTTATATAATAGCATTTACCTTTAATACCTTATTAAAAGGTTAACTTTTTAAGTTAAGGAGTTATCTTATATAGTAGCTTTTATAGCACCTTTAGTACCTTACTAGAAGGTTAACCTTTTAGGTTAAGGAGTTATCTCATATAGTAGCTTTGCTATAAGAGCCTTAGTAGCCTATTTAGCTCTAATATAATTAGCCCCGGTGCAGCGCGCGTCCGACTTTATATAGTAATATTTAGAGGGTTTACTTATAAGTAGTAGGAATATATAGGGTTCCTATATTATTTTCTTTAACTAGTAGAGGGTATAAGTTAAAATACCTATATAGTATTTCCCGAATTATACTTATAAACTAGGTGAATTTGTTATAGTCTTTTTGCGAAGGGGCTGCGGGGTAATTCCGAACTCGAACTCAGTATCTTAGGGTATTAGAGTTATCTAGTAACTACCTTATCTTATATTATTTCTATTTATTATTAATATAAAATAGATCTTTTTATTAGGCTTTCTTAACCTATTCCTAGAGTAAGGGTATAAGTTATTCTAGGGATATATTTAGCTACTAGGTATTATACTACTACCTAGTACTTACCCTCTAAATAATAGCTTTATTAAAATATTATAAAAAGTCTTATAGGAGTAAGTCCTTAGTTTTATTAATCTCTATATCCCCTAGAGTATAATTAGGTCTCTATAAGAGGCTATTAGGTAGGTTATAATAACCTAGCTTATATTTAATTTTAAAGTTAAATATTAATAGGTCTTATAATAGCTAAGCCTAGTAGCTACTAAGTATCTTCTTATTAGTAAGGTATTAGTAGCCTAGGTAGTAAGTAATAAATTAGATATAATACTAAGAGTAAAGTAAGTAGTATTATTACCTTATTACTACCTCCCTAATAGCTAGTAGCTCTACCTCTAGCGTGCTATACTATAGTTATATACCTTTAAGCTTCTATAATATAAATACTACTAGTTTTTATTGAGTTCGGAATTACGCCGCAGCCCCTTCGTAAAAAGACTATAACAAATTTACCTAGTTTATAAGCATAATTCGGGAAATACTATACGGGTATTTTAACTTATACCCTCTACTAGGTAAGGAAAACAATATAGGAACCCTATACGTTCCTACTACTCGCAAGTAAACCCTCTGAACATCACACAAAGTCGGACGCGCGCCGCACCGGGGCCGATCAGGAGGCGCGGAGTTAGAAGGTCTGTTGCACTTGAGCAGGTAAAATCACTATGCAGTGGCCAGAGGCCCTACTAGTTTTTATATATCTCTCTCTAGCTAGCTTAGTATTACTCTTATTATAAAGTCTAATATATTAGTTTTAACTTAAATTAGGAGTATAGGATTAAAGTAATATAGAATAGGTACCTCTATAAATAAAGCATAGAGCTAATAGAAAGTAACTAGTACCTCCCTAGTTATTACTAGCTACCTCTTAGCTATATTAGTAAGTTAGTTAGTAAGGGGGCTATAAATCTTTAAGTAATTCTTAATAAATCTCCTATAGAAACCTATAAATCCTAGGAACTACTAAATCTCTTATATTATAATGGGTACTAGCTACTTAGTAATTACTTAGACCCTCTCTTATTCTATAGTAATCCTATCTACTATCACGGCGTTGGGTTGGACCTACCTGAATTTCGGGTTATGTGACTTGCGGGTTATGTAACCTCTAAGCGACTCTTTAGCCTTCCCTAGCTATGCTAGCTTATAGTTAGACTTTTCCCTCTTTTAACGTAGAATCTACTTAATATAGCATAATTAAAGCATACTAACCTTTACCTATTTACTATTTATAATACTATTCTATATTTATCTATCTATTCTCTAGAGATAGAAGTATAATATCTTAAATTAACTATTATTACACCTACCCTATTAATTAACTAACGCGAGTATAGTACCTAACTAAGCGCTAAGCTAACTAATCTATACCCTAATTAACCTAAACTTAATTAATACCCCCCCTCTACTTTATAATAATATATTAAATAAGACCTAACTAGCTAGTTATAGTTATAAGGCTATAATAGTACTTATACTTAATACTAGAAGACTCCTTAAGCCTTATATTAAAGCCCTTTAATACTACTATACTACGCTACCTAATTATAATACCCTTTATATAAGGACTTAAAGGTTTTTAACCTAAATAAACCTATATATAAGTAGCTTATTAAAGGCCTATTTATAGACCTCGATATAGAGGGATATAAGAGCTTAGCCTAGAGCGTTATTACGAAATTATAAAAGTTCCCTAACCTCCTTATTATTAATTATAACTACTTAGGCGAGGGCTAGAAGATTACCCTTACTCTTAATAATATAATATAGCTATTCTAGAATAACCCTAAGTTAACCCTTACCTAGATTTAAGACTAGCTTATAAAGAGAGCTACTTAAGGTACTAAGTCTTAAACCCTATATACTAGATATATTACTATAAGTAATAACCTTTATATACTATATAATATTACCCTCCGCTTATAATATAAGAATTAAGAGCTCTAGGAGCGTTTAGATAATACCTATACTACTAGTAATAACACTAGGTAGTTTACTATACTTAAGTATTATTAAGAAGAGCGTAATTAGGCCTAATACGACGCTACTATTATTATAGAGGAATAGGATAAGGCTAGGGATACTAATAAAGCCTTACTTTAGCGCTTTAAATATAATATAATTACTATACCTCCCCTTATAAACCCTCCTTCTAGCGATTATAGCGCTATACTTTAGGTAATCCTCGACTAAATAATATACCTTAAGAGTTAGGTTTACTCTAGCTTACCCTTATTAACTATTAGTAGTAATAATACCTAGGCTACTAAGATACCTTAAGTCCCTATTTTCATAAATACTAATAGTACTAATTCTAAGTACCTAAAGTTTAATACCTAGCTCTTTTATATTACAATATACTTTAATAATAGAGAGTATTATAATTAGTCTTAATACTTTAAGTATATACTCTTACGCTTAGGAGGAACTACTTATAATATCCTATCCCCTCTTCTTTTAGGGGATTTACCTTAGATTACTATAATAAAATAGCTTATTAAAGAGCTAAAGGGAATTTTTATTAACTTAGTTTAATATAATAAGGCTTAGATAAAGCTTAATACCCTTATTATTTTATTTAAGGATATCTAGGTTAAATAAGCTACTTTTACTAAGCTTACTTATAAAGCTAAACTCTTAGAGTCCTAGTAGCGCTAGAAGTTCTATAAGAAGCTACTTATATCCCTCTAAAACTAGTGCTCTATTTATTATATAAATAGCGCCCTTAACTTCTAGGATTATACTACTTAGGTTTATACTATAGCTTATATTATAGCGCTTTTTAATACCTACTTAGCTAACTAAACTACTATATAAAGCCCTACCTTAGTAGCCTGTGCTAAACCCTCTAGTAGAGGAAACCCTTATACCTAAGCCCGTATTAACTAGGGTTATATCCCCGAGGCCTTATATAAAAAGCTTTATAACTAGGGTGCTTATTTTATTTATAGTAATACTAGCTATACCTCGCGGGATTACCCCTATAAGAGGGCTAAAGCTATTATAAGCGTTACTAAGCCTATTAAAGTTATTAGTAGCAACCTAGAGCTAGTAGAAAACTAGAGCCCTTAGTAAAAATAAACTCCCTATTAGGGGAGATCTAAAGAGATTATTAATTAATAATAATATCTATTAACTTATAATAACTAATTAGTAATAAACCGCTAGAGAAAGAGTTAGTTCTAGTTTATAATAGATATAGTATTTATCTTAAAGCCCTTCTTAATACTAGAGTAAATAGCTACGCTTTTATAAATACCTATATAACCCCCTTACTAAGGGACTTTTACTATACTAAATATAATAAGTTATAGCGCCCTATCCTAGCTACTAGGTTTAATAGTAAGCTATTAGACGCTATAACTAAGGTATAGATAACTTATATATAAGTAGACTACTAAGAATTAATATAAATACCCCTTCTCTAACTTAATATAGGGAGATATAACCTTATCCTTAGCTACTTATAGTTTAATTACTATAATATTAGCATAGATATACGCTATTAGTACTTATACTAGCTAAGTAATACCCCTATAGCCCGGGACCCCCCCTAAATAATTATATAGGATACTAAGGACCTCTTTTAACTTATTAAAATCAATATTAAGTATTAAGTTAATATAAAACGCTATTAAGCTATATTTAAAGCTAAGGAATAGCTCTATAATACCTAAAAGACTATAGGAAGTAAGATAAAGACCCCTATAAAGATCCTATAGTAAAGCAATACGCCTAAGGACTTAGGATATAATAATAACTTATAGAAGATAAATATAATATTAAAGGGAGCGCTAACTATAAACTAAGCCTAGCCTATGCTATATAAGAAGCCTAAACCCCTTAGTCTTAAGGCCTAGTAAGTAAGAAAAGACCTTAATATAGCGCTTATTAGCGCTATAGGGTTCGAGAGGAACCTAAAGCGTACTAATATTAAATTAGGCTCTATATCGCTATATAAGCTTAACCTAATAATTACTAATAAGTAAGAGGAAGAAGAAAAAGGGGTAAGCCTACTAGAGGTTAATAAAGCTAAAAACTAACGCCTAATTAATAAGAAGCTCTTATTATACCTCTAGGACTAGAAGGATTACTTTAGTAAGACTACTAGTAATATATTACCTCCCTACTACTCTTATAACTACTAATTTAAATTAGAGCTAAGTATAAAGGAGTAGCTAACCTTCTACTTATTATATAAGTAGTCGCTACTAGAACTTAAGGCTACCTAATAATACCTCCTTAAGAATCTAAAGAAGGGCTTTCTAGCGCTAGGTAACGCTCTATTTATATCCCTAATACTATTTATTTATAAAGCTAATAGTCGCCTAAGGTTCTATATTAACTTCTAAAAGCTAAATAGGTTTATTAAGAAGGATTAGTACTTATTACCCTTAATTAATAAGACGCTAAGCTAAATTAGCTAAGCTAAAGTATTTATAAAGATCGATATCTGCTAAGCGTTCTATTAAATTTATATCTACTCTAACTTAGAGGATTTAATAATATTCTATACTTACTATAGCTCCTATAAGTATAAAGTTCTACCTTTCAAGCTCTATAATAGTCTAGCGACGTACTAACGATATATAAATAATATACTTATAGAATACTTAGATAACTTTTATATAATATATATAGATAATATCCTAGTCTACTTAGAGGACCCCCTCTAGTATAAGGAGCACGTTAAGAAAGTCCTTAACTAGCTACGCTAAGTAGGGCTTTAGGCTAATATTGAGAAGTACGAATTTAGTATAACTATAACGCGCTACCTTAGGTTTATTATTATAACTAAAGAGATTAGCCCTAACCCTAAGAAAGTCTCTATAGTAAAGGACTAGTAACTACTAACTATAGTATATAGCGTCTAGTCCTTCCTATGGTTCTATAACTTCTACTATTAATTTATTATAAGTTATAGAAAGATCGCTTAACTACTTACTAAGCTTATAGCTAAAGATACTTATTTTAACTTTAATAATAACTACGTAGTAGTATTTATAACGCTAAAAGAGGCCCTAATATTAGCTCCTATTTTATACTACTAGAAGCCTAAGCTACTAACCTAAGTTAAAATAGATACCTCTAAGTCTATTTATATTACTACCCTCCTCTAGTAATAACCTAATAATAATATATAGCACCCAATAGCTTATTTCTTAAAAACTATATTACTAATAGAGATAAACTACCCTATTTAGAACTATAAGATAATAGTAATTATCCTAGCGCTAGAAGAATAGAGGGCTAAACTCTCTATAATTACCTAGCGTTTTAAGGTTATTATAAACTACTAACTACTACTCTACTTTATAACTAAGAGGTTTCTAAATATTCGCTAAGCCTACTAATTAGGTATCCTAGCTAGTTTTAATTTCTATATCTAGTACTACTTAGGGTATAAAAATATACTAGCTAATACTCTCTTATAGAAGAACGAAGACCTTTAAACCTAATAAGCTATCTATAAATTAGACTATACCTAGGTATTATTACTATTTACCTATCTATCCCTAGAGGTTATAAGTAAATTATACTAGCTAATAGAAGCTACCCTAAGTAGCCTTATAGCTAATATTAATACCCTAGAGCTAGAGGATAAGCTATAAAGCTACCTTCTAGTTAAATAGATCCTATAGCTAAACTATAAACTAGATATATTATTACTTAAGGCGCTAAAAGCGCTCGCTATTATAGAAAAGGAGCGCTAGAAGATAAGGGATAGACTCTTAATAATAGATAGGAAGCTTATAGTACTAGAAGAAGAGGACCTATATATAAAGTTAATTTATAAAGCTTATATTTAAAAGCTTATAGTATACCTAGGTTAAAATAAGACTATTAAACTCCTAAAGGAATACTATTATTAGCCCTACCTAACTACTAATATTAAGTAGTATATTTATAACTACTATACTTACTACTAAGCTTAGAAGCTAAGGGATAAGCCCCTAGGCGAGTTAAAGCCCTTACTTATACTAGATTACCCTTAGGAGTATATAATAATAGAATTTATATCCTACCTACCTAACTACTATAGGTATAATAATATATTTATAGTAGTTTACTACTTATTAAAAAAGATAGTTTCCCTCCCTTATTATAAGATTATTATAGCATAGGACCTCGCTTAGCTATATTATACTTATATCTTCTAGTATACTAGGTTCCTAATTATAATTATATCTAATAGGGGCCATTAGTTTACTTCTAACTTCTAGAACAAGCTCTATAAGGTATACAGTATAACTATATAGTTAAGTATAGCGGGTTATATTAAGACCGACGGGTAGATAGAAATTCTTAATTAGTACCTAACTTAATATCTATACCTATAGATAAACTAGTTCTAGGATAACTAGAGCGAAATACTCCTAGCTATAGATTTCACTTAAGTAGTATTACTAAATAAAACTACTAGGCTTATACTATTTAAGATTAAATAGGGATACTTATTATAAATAAGCTTTAACTAGGATTAATATATATAGAGGTTCTTAACTATAAAAGAGAAAATTAATTAAAGTAATACTTAGTAGCTTATATAAAAACTCTATAATACTTAGGAAATTACTAAAGGAAATATAGCTATAGCCTAATAATACTATACCCGAGCTACTAATTACTACTACTAGCCTAATAACTTAGCTATAGGGGACTCTATCTATATATTAATGAAAGAATAGCGCTAAGAAAACTCCTTAAAGCTATTAATACTATAAGATAGCCTATAGCTAATTAAAGCTACTAGCCCTAGAGGGACTTAGGTACTTAACTTACTAAAGGGATATAACTATTACCTAGTATTCTATCCTAATCAGCTTTAGAAGGCTACTAGAAACCCTCTACTAGGTTAATTTAAGACCCCCCCTCTTACTACTAAGTTTAATAATAAGCTAGAATATAAAATTATATATATAACTACTAGCTAGTTATACTAAGAATACTTATAGTACTACGCTAACTAGAGAGGCTATAACTACGATCCTACTTAGTATAATACTAAAAGTTTTAAGCACGCCCTAGTAGCGCTATAGGACTTCTATACTACTAACCTAACTACTAAGGGACTACTAAAGCACCTTTTAGCTTAGCTTCTAACTACTACTTAAAATAAGGATCCTACTACTATAAATAATAATAACACCTTAGCGTAAATATAAGAATAGGGAGTAATACTATTTAGAAAATTATTTATATTATAATAGCTAATCGCTATAGATAGTAGTACTAGAAAAGGGGGTGTAATATTATAGCATTAAGTTAGACCCATCTGAATTTCAGGTTATATAACTTACAGATTATATAACCTCTAAGTAACTCTTTAGCCTTCCCTAGCTACGCTAGCCTATAGTTAGACTTTTCCATCCTTTAATATAGAATCCAGTTAATATAGCGCAATCGAAGCGTGCTAACCTTCGCCTATTCACTGTTCGTGACATCTACTAAGACTATAAACCTAAGGAAGTTAATCTCTTCTTTATAGAATTTATACTTATTAGGGTTTATATAGAGGCTATTAGCTTCTAACTAGGTAAGTACTTATCTTATTACCTCTATATAGGAGTTTATATTATTAATAAATATTAAGATATTATCTAAGTATATAATATAAATAATATTAACTAGGCTTAAAAGTAACTTATTAATAAATATCTAGAAGGTAGTAGGTATATTAATAGGCTTAAATAGTATAATATAGTATTTATAATAGCTATATTATTTATAGAATATAGTTTTCTATTTATCTCCCTCTCTAATTCTTACTTAGTAATAAATATCCTTAAGGTTAAGTTTAATAAAGTACTTTACTTAGGATAGTTAGTTAAGATTTTTATTAATTAGAGGGATAGGAGTATAGTTCTTAGTAGTTACTTAGTTATATCGCTAGTAGTTTATATATAATCTTAACTTACCTCCTTTCTTTAGAATAAATAAGATTAATACCCCTATTAGACTTATTAATAGATAAATCTACCCTTTTTATAGGGCTTTATAGATATAATCCCTTAACTCCTCTAACTCCTTCTTAGCTAATAAATAGATAGGTTTAAATAAGGGCTTAGTTCTAGGCTCTAGGTTAATTAAGTAGCTCCTAGTAATCCTAAGCTCTAATATAATCCCTACTAAGTTAATATTAAATACCTTCTTAAAGTCTTAATATTCTAAAGAGATATTTATTTTAGTTTTAAGCTCCTTAATATCCTCTAGTTAACTAGTAGTTAATATCTAATTAACCCGTAGTACTCTTACAAGTATTACTTTAACTTTATTTTTAATATATCCAAGCTCTTCTTTAGTTATAATAAAGCGAATACTCTTCTTATATAAGGGGAAGGTCTAGCCTAACTCCCTCTAATTAAGATTAGAGCACTCTATTATATACTAAGGGATCCCTAGGATAATATTATAATTATTACTATTATTAATCCTAAAATTATATAAAGCTATCTACTAGATATCTATATTATTAGTTATTTAGGTTACTAACTTCTATATACTATAGTTAGGTCCCTTAGATACCTATATTCCCCTAATAGGTTCTAACTTATTAACCTCTAGTTAAATATTAGTTATAACCCTCTAGTTTATAATATTCTTATTAGCTTTAGAATTAATAAGTATAGTACTAGTCTTCTAGCTACTTATAACTTAGAACTATATTCTTACTTTAATATAATATAGCTAGTTACTATCCTATTAAACTATATATATTACTACCTAGTCCTCCTCTAGGTATTTACTAGGGTAAGGTTTCCCTTTATAATAGGGGTAGCTATACTTCTTATAATATAGGTACCTTAGTATAATATAGCTTTTTCTCTTATAACTATAATAGATAATCTCCTTCCTAGTATCCTATAATAAGTCCTTAGTATCCTCCTAGTAGGTATTAGTATTACTATAGTCTAAGTAAGTTTACTCTTTTAAGGCCTTAGTTAGTCCTTCTAGATTAGTAGGTTAGCCCTCTAGTTATTATCCCTTATTATTAGTCCCCTAGTCCCTTATTAGTACTTTATATATCTATATATTAACTATAAGTTTAGTATTTCTAGCCTAAGTATTAAAATTAAGCTATAACTTTAGTAGCTTATTTACTATAATATAGTATTAGAGCTTAGAGTCTAGCCTAGCTACTATATTAGCTACTTAGATCTCCTCTAGTTACTAGTAAGGGCTCTCTACCTTAATCCCTTTATAGTAATTAATAAAGCTCTAGTATAACTATCCTAGTTATTAGTAGGCCTATTTAAGCTAGGTTTATATACTAAGGGTCTTAGACTCTATATTAGCTATATTATTAGCTAACTAATCCTTTATTACTACCTAGGTAATATCTTTTACCTTATTACTATAATTAATAGAGAGGTAGGAGGTTTATTATTCTACTATAAATCCCTCTAGGCACCTAGTAGTAAATAATACCTTTTTAATATTTAATATAATCTTATTTATTTTAAATTATATATTAAGATTAAATATAAACTAGTTAAAATTAATCCAGGTTCTACTCTTATACTTAAGTATATAGAGGTACTTCCCCCAAAATTCTAATTAGTACTTCTTTATTTTATTACTAATAACTACTTAATAAGTATTAGGGTTACTTACTAGAGTTAATAATTAGCTAGCCCTTAGGGCTTTAAGATATTCTTATTTATACTTTAATTAACCCTTTTTTTCTTCTTTTTAAATAAGTTAATCTAATTTAGCTTCTATTAATTAACTACCTAGTCCTCTATTAGTATTCTTATTACTATTCTACTTAATAAGTATTTTATTCTAGGTTTAGCTATTTAGCTACTCCTATTTAGTAGGAGATATTAAAAGTAATATTATATTTATCTCCTTAGTAAACCTATAAGTAGGTATTATATTATTATATATTATACTACTCTAATAGTTTATACCCTTATTAATATAAGTAAGAGAGAAGAATATATTATAAATTAGTATAATATAAAGTAATAGAGTTCGTATAGCTAGGTATAGCTAAGGTTAAATATTCTTCTCTAGCCCTCTAACCTATTATATAGGAGCTAGGGGACTTATCTAGGGCTACCTAGTGCCTCCCCGTATCTCCTAACTTCTATGGACTTCCCTAACATAGCCCGCTAAGCCCTCTCCCCTGCGATATTATCCTGGCTCGTGATAGTTGGGACAAGCCATTTATATCCCTCGTACGAGCTGCATCCGCATGCTGCAAGCTGCGGTATGTTATATTTCAGCCAAGGGAGAGTGGGTTTTGACGACAACTCGTCCTCGAGAACCATGTGTTACTATGATTGACGAGGTCGCTGTTGAAGTCAGCAACAACATTACGCTTGTTTCTTTCTTTGGCCAAATTGCGTGTCTCTCTAGCACTCAAGATTTGTGTCTTTCCTGATTCTGGGAGCGTGAGTCTTTCGCGTAGAACAGGAGTTTTAGACGGCACTCGACCTGCGTTCTGGACTCCAGCCAACGTGTAGGCGGCCAGGTGTCTGAAGCAGATAAGCTATCTCCAAACGCATTGTCATGAGGCTATGTTCTACGAAAGCGACGTTCTAATGCGAATCCACACTCGCTCACTCCCTTACCGTACTGGCGATACGTTGGGAGCCAGCCTAGTCCCCGGCGGGCCTCCATGTCATCAATCAGTCTTCAGTCGACATGTCTCTCTCCCATGCGGCCATGACTGCTTTTGATGGATAGCTCTTCCAAAGGGAGGGAGGACTGCTTTTCTCGCGAGTTGTCGAGCCTGCCCTCCTCGGAAAAGAAAGCAAACCTGGCGCCGGTTTTGAGTGCTAGACAAGACGGTGAGTAGTTCGGACCGCACCCGGGCTTTCACTTGCTCTGTCTTCCATTTCTGAAAAAAAGGTCGTATCACGTCAGCCGAGACTCGGATCGGTTCAGCTTTGACCGGGTCAGGTACACCATGGAGAAACCAGTTGGTGTGCTCGGCATGTTGAGCATGATTCCCTCGTCCTATTAACTCACGAGACTAAGGGAATGCTGGGTAAACATGTAGGAGGGCGACGACGCTCATCTAGGAGGTCTGGGCGAGGAGTGCCGCGGAGCTCAAAATACCGAATAGTCTAGCAAGCGCGCACTCGATAACCTGATTCCAAGATATCATGTCCGACCTATTCATACCCGTCCTATGAATATCAATGCGCGCCGTCTTGAGCACGCGTCTGAACCCAACCAGAATCCTCGAAACACCTGACGGTCTGATATCGGAGGGTTGTAGATCATAATGAAAAGCAGCAGCAGAGGAAGGCACGCCATGGACTGCTCAAGGAACAGCGCTCGGTCTAGCGAGGCGAAATCTTCATATAGCTGGTGAGTTCGCGATGCCCAAGCGGCATGTGGCTTTGCGTCAAGAGGTTTCCTCGCGGCTAGTAGTCTTCATCTGGAATACTGCTCAGCCAACGCCCATCATCTTGAGGACGGCAGGTGTCTCGCGACCCAAGTTTAGTACGCTTGGAAGTTGAAAGTCTGTGTATTTTGCACTCCCACGGTTGTCTTCTTGACACGTGCGACTGAGTAGATGAACAAAATCGCAGAACGGCAGAGATCTTGCAAGGATACTTCGCTGCACTGGTTTAGATAAACGTAATGTTATGGTATTTGGTCAGCTTGACCACCCAGGGAACTGAACCCGGGGGGCAGCGATACGCTTCTGTAGTCTGGAGTAATTTCTTGGGACGCTGAACGGACAGGTAAGTCTCACCTGCTGATAAGGTCTCTGGCGTTTTAGCTCCAGATTTCAATGGGGTTTCCGATGTCCAGATAGATGGTTTGTCCAAGAGCGTAACTTGCACAGAGGAGAGACCGCGTAAGGAAGATGAAGGAGATCTCCCTGATACGGGCGCTCACTAGCTGGATGAGGTATGGCATGAGCACTATTTGGCAAACGGCCCTGAGGTGAACACAGGTAATTAAACTCATTCTGCGTTTCAAACGTACTGCAGATGAAATGCCGGGCAACTTGCTAGGGAAGCCAACTGTACAAGCGCAGGAGCAGGAACAGGAGCAGGAACAAGAGCAGGAGCTGGAGCTGTATTGCATCGAGTCCCCTCCAAGCTCCCTCCTGAATTTCTGCTTAGACAGTTATTTCTGATGCTCAAATCGGTGATGTCGTGGCCAAATGATTCAGGACCGAGGGACTAGAAGGGCTTCAGTTAGCAGGTGTGGTCAAAGACTGGGGCGTCTTCTTGCTGCGTTCTCTTCTTCCTCGTTCCCTGCCAGTGTATTGTCGTATATGAAAAGGCTCAAGTACTGAGAAGATATCCCCTCACAAAAGAAGAAACCCAACCTATCCTGTCACGAGCCAGGATAATATCGCGGGGAAAAGGGCTTAGCGGGCTAAGTAGGGAAGTCCGTAGGAGTTAGGAGATATAGGGAGGTACTAGGTAACTACTAGATAAGCCCTCTAGCTCTTACTTAGTAAACTAGAGGGCTAGAGAAGAATATTTAACCTTAGCTACCCCTAATTATACTAAATCTATTACTCTATACTATACTAGTTATAATACGTTCTTCTCTCTTACTTATATTAATAGGGATATAGATTATTAAAGTGATATAATATATAATAATATAATACCTACTTATAGGTTTACTAGGGAGATAAATATAATATTACTATTAAGATCCTCTACTAGCTAGGAGCGATTAAATAGCTAAACCTAGGATAAGATACTTATTAAATAGAATAGTAATAAGGGTATTAATAAGGGACTAAGTAGTTAATTAATAGAGGCTAAATTAAATTAGCTTATTAAAGAAGAAGAAAAAAAGGGGTAGCTAAAGTATAAATAGGAATATCTTAAGGTCTTAAGGGCTAGCTAATTATTAACCCTAGTAGGTAACCCTATTACTTACTAGGTAGTTATTAGTAATAAATTAAAAACGTACTAATTAGAGCTTTAGGGGAAGTATCTCCTAATACTTAAGTATAGAAAGGGTACCTAGACTAACTTTAACTAATTTATATTTAACCTCGATATGCGATTTAAGATAAATAAGATTATATTAGACCTAGAAAAAGTATTATTTACTACTAGGTACCTAGAGGGGCTAGTAATAAAGCAATAGACCTTATACCTCTCTATTAATTATAGTAATAAGGTGAAGGATATAACCTAGGTAATAATAAAGGATTAATTAACTAATAATATAGCTAATATAGGGTCTAGGACCCTTAGTATATAAACCTAACTTAAGTAAAGCTACTAGTAACTAGGATAATTATACTAGAGCTTTATTAATTACTATAAAAGGATTAAGGTAGAGAGCCCCTATTAATAACTAGAGGAGATCTAGGTAGCTAATATAGTAGCTAGGCTAGACCCTAAGCTCTAGTATTATATTATAGCGAGCGGGTTACTAAAGTTATAGCTTAACCTTAATACTAGGGCTAGAAATACTAAACTTATAGTTAATATATATATATATAATATACTAGTAAGGGACTAGGGGGCTAATAATAAGGGATAATAACTAGAGGGCTAAACCCTTAACTAGGAGGGGTAAACTAAGGCCCTAAAGGAATAGACCTATAGGGACTATAGTAATACTAATAACTACTAAGAGGATACTAAGGACCTACTATAAGATACTAGGAAGGAAATTATCTATTATAGTTATAAGAGGAAAGGCTATATCGCGCTAAGGTACTTATATTATAGGAAGTATAGCTACCCCTGCTATAAAGGGAAACCCTGCCCTAGTAAATAACTAGAGGAGGACTAGGTAGTAACGCGTGCGATTTAATAGAGTAGTAACTAGCTACGTTATATTAAAGTAATAATATAGGTCCGAGTTATAAGTAGCTAGAAGACTAGTACTATACTTATTAATTATAGGGCTAATAAGAATATTATAAACTAGAGGATTATATTAAGCTTGGAATTACGCCGCAGCCCCTTCGCAAAAAGACTATAACAAATTCACCTAGTTCGCAGGTATAATTCGGGAAATACTATATAGGTATTTTAACCTATACCCTCTATTAGTTAAGGAAAATAATATAGGAACCCTATATATTCCTACTACTCGCAAGCAAACCCTTTAAATATTACTATATAGAGTTAGACGCGCGCTACACCGGGGCTAATTATATTAGAGCTAAACGGGCTACTAAGGCTCTCGTAGTAACGCCCTCGCTAAACCTTCTAGCAAGGCGCTGCGAAAGCTACTATATAAGATAACTCCTTAACCTAAAAGGTCAACCTTCGAGCAAGGTGCTAAAGGTAAAAGCTACTATATAAGATAACTCCTTAACCTAAAAGGTCGACCTTCTAGTAAGGTAAACGCTACTATATAAGAGGTAACTCCTTAACTAAAGAGGTCTTTCCTAAGAGGTTCTTATAGCTAGAAGTATAAGAAGCTTTGCGAGCAGGGCCTTATACCTCTCCCTCTTCCTTATCCCTTAACTATATTAGTACTAAACCTTATATATAAAAACGCTAAGCCCGCGCGAGGTATACCCTTTAATACTAATAATACGCGAGAGCTTACTAGAGAGTTTAGTATTAATATAATTAATAAAACCCGCTCCTTTTTTACTTACTTTATTATATATAGAGAGTATATTATTAATATAGCCCTTAAGAGGGCTCTTATTAATACCCCTAGAGGGGATACTTATTATTATATTATAGCTAAGTAAGTAGACTTAGTAATAGAAGCTAGGCGGGTTATTATATACCCTATAGAGTAGCCCTTCTTTAAGCAGGTCCTCCGTATTATTAAGGTAGAGGCAGCCTAGGCCCCTTAGGGGAATATTAGTAAGTATAGCTTACGCCGACTGCTTTAATATAGAGAGAGCGTTACTAACGATAGTATAGTAAAGATAGTAATAACTTCTAGCGGATAAAGCGGTAATAGAGGCGGTATTTAATAGTAATATAGGTAGTATACGAGAGGAAAAGTTAATAGTTTTATAGTTTAAATAATTAAAAACTACGTTATTATTAATATAAAGTTAAAGATCGTGAGGCTATAGGTATATATAAGTGCGGCTATAGTTAGGAAAGTTATGATCACGTAACCGAAGGCTATATATTATTAGGAGGTGCGGAGTTAGAAGGTCTATTATACTTGAGCAGGTAAAATCACTATGCAGTGGCCAGAGGCCCTAGAGGATTATATTATAGGCTACGCCTAGGTTAAGCCTACCTAGGCTTCTACCTAGGTTTACCGCCTTAAGGAGCTACCTAGGGCCTACCTAGGGCTTACCTAGTTATTCCCTATAGACTAGCGAAATCTCTACTAGAGAGGAAAACTTCCCCTT